>JAXGGA010001106.1:0-169140 GCA_038373865.1 Uloborus plumipes
ACAATTGGCACCGAAAGAGAATTTCAAATTCGGTTTGGCACCCCTCAGCACCGTATTGTCACCTCTGATAGCCAAATGGCTCCCCTGTGGCACTCCTAATTCTAACAGTGATTTTACCTTTTTATTTTTTTAACTTGGCAATATTTTTTGGACTTGGCGATATTTTTTTTAACTTGGCGATATTTTTTGGACTTGGCGATATTTTTTAGATGCATTAAGCCAATTTTAATACTTTTTTCGTCTTTCTTTTATTTTTAACGGGAAAGTAGGCTAAAAAAGTGATTGTTTGAGTTGCATTTGCTAGCAAGATGCTACAAGATGGTAAAAAAATTGGATATGCTGTCGGCCCCGCTTAAACGAATACTGTTGGTTCCAAGAAATATTATTCGATTAAGCAAGGTATTTGTTTAAGTAGGGATCTTTAACATTGCGCCTATGGCATCGGTTTCAGGAAGATTTATTCGTATAAGCGGGGTATTTGTTTATCCGTTACCCGATTAAGCGGGGCCGACAGTATTTAGAAATCTATTATAAAATGTATCAAAGTTAATCTAGTAAAATGACCTTAAAAAAATGAAAACAATAATCATCATTATGTTTTTCTGGACAGCCCTTTGCATTAATCTTCACTATCATGGAAAAGAGAACAAATTTCAATGTTCTCCCCAAATTTACCAATTTTTGAGATAAAATTTGCTGAATGAAAACAGTTTTCATTGAAGCAACTCTCCCTAATCTGCTCTCTCCTCAATCACGGATATCCTAATTTAGGTTTAGGGATCTAGATTTTTGTCTGAGTCTTCGTGGTCTTTTTAAAAAATGTTATCAATTCTTGAAAAACAGGGTTGCGTTAAAAGGTTTTAAGGAAGTCCTTTTTAAATTCATTCTCCAAAAAAAGTGTGGGGAAAAGGAATCTGCTCTTCTCATCCTGCTTGGTTCAAAAAAAAAAAAAAATTTCATTTCCAAAAAAAAAAAAAAAAAAATTATATAATTTGAAATGTATCTCCTTTTTCAAAATTCCATAATTAAGGACATTGCCAAAGAGTAGTTGAGTCAGGGATGTCATTTCAAGTTTTTCCAGTGGGGGCAAAGGGTGACAACACAATGCAATTTCATCGGAAAACAGCAAAAACCACACCTACTTATATGTAAATGCATTGATTTCTCAAAGCTGGGGGGGTGGGGGGGCAATGGACCCCCCTGCCCCCCCTAAATGACGGTCCTGAGTTGAGTTCTCAATATGCTCCATTTTAAAAATCTTTAATCTCTCGCTGTTATTGATTATGTTTCAGAAACATAAGTTAACGCAAGTATTATAAGCGTTTTGTGCCACAAGATTAAGCTTTTTTTATGAGGTTGAATTCCAACAAACATCCAAGTACATAAAAGCAATAATTAGCTGTATTAATTACAGGGTGTCCGCGCATATGGAAAGTCATGGAAAGTCAGGGAAAGTCATGGATTTCAAATATGATCGAAATTGGTCATGGAAAGTCATGGATTTCAGCGAAAAATGTCCAAAAGTCATGGAAACTGACTGTTTATCATGGATTTTAGCGCTCCGGATTTGAAATTTTTCCCGCGATCTCGGAAGAACGAAAACACTTCCGCCGTCATTCTACTTCGTTATTGGGTGCTATCTGATTTGTCAATTACAATTTCCAATAAGTTGCATTGTGTTGACCAATCAGATGAATTCTCAACGTTAAAACCGTGAGCGGCGAATTTTGTGTAACTGCGCATGTGCGCGGACTCCGTCATCTGATAAAATATGACCTTGAACGACAAAAAGATAGACTCCATGGTTTTTTTGATGGTTTTTTCCCCGGCATAGGCAGATTTGCCTTTTACATTTGGTCTCCTCCCCCCCCTACCCGCTTCATTTGATTCCTTTTTCTTTTAAAACTTGTTTGAATCTTTTTCTTTCGAGGAGTTTTATGCAAAAGAAAAACAAATTAAAAAACGATGTTGAATTTTAAAGAATCGTGTAGGTAGGGGGGGGGGGCAGGAACTCAACGAGTTCCGTTTTGAAGTCAGATTTCGCCTCACTCATATCAGGATCTAAACTTACAGTAAAATTTATGGACAGACAATTCATTGCTACATGAAAGTACGTTTGAGGACAAGCACGGTGGGGAGGAGGGTGTCGGTAGGAAAAGATCGTTTTTTGACCTCAAAAGCGAACGGACTTCTGTTGCTGTGAAACGCAGTCGCCATGTTTGGTCATTTGCTTTGCAAGATAGAATATTAAGTGCATAATTTTCCAAAAACAAAGCAGAGTTCGTTTTTTTTTTTTTTTTTTTTTTTTTTTTAAGTCATGGAAAATAGTTCGCAAAAGTCATGGAAAGTCAGGGAAAGTCATGGAATTGAAAAGTCCAGGTTGAGCAGATACCCTGTAATTATCTTATTTCCAGTAGTTTTGTTATTTTTTAGGTCCAATATCATCATCATGATAATCTCATAAATGTTTTTTGTAAGCAATTTATTATTTGAAGTTATATAATAAAATGGCTAACATTCAGAAATTTGGAATTTCTTCACACTTTCTTTACCAAAGCAATATATTAATTTTGTAAGCTATGTAAATTAATAAGCATTTAATTAGATTTTATTTCTTTGTTTGGGCCTTGTTTATTTCTTTATTTCTTGATTTATTTTATTTATAAAATATAGAGTAAGGAATATATTTTTAAAGTATTTTGAATTTTTGTAGGAAGCTGAACCATGTAAAAGTGAAGCTGAAAGAATGGCCATGTACAAATGTATTTTAAGTAGCATAGTTGAAAGTGAAACAGTTTACATAGAATGTTTGAATATGCTTCTGCAGGTATGGATTTTATTTTATGTTTATATGTTGCATTTTGTAGAAGTGCATAAAATCAGTTTTTAGTGTTCTACTTGTGCTGTTAAACTTTTATTATAATATTTCCTACACTAAGTGTAAACTGCTGGTACCTTGGAGGAAAATTAAAAGATTGACCACATAATTCAGTGAATCAACCATTTCCAACACTTAACACAACCAAACTTTTCCTCAAGGTTAGTAAATGGCTTATAGAATAGGTTAGTTTTTTAGATTATGATAATATGATACCAGACTTAAAAAGCTTTTTTAGTTTCACCTTCAGCAACGAAGAGTCTGAGGGGACATGATTCAGTTCTTTAAATTTATCAAAAAGGTGTTAATGGGTTAATTTTTTGCATGGAAAGTAGGACGAAGGGTCATTGTTTTAAGCTATTCAAGTCTCAGGCTAATATGGAAATAAGGAAAAAATACTGTATCAGTAGAGCCGTGGGCACTTGGAACAGCTTACTTGAAGAGGATGTGATAAGCAAGGAAGTAGATAGTTTTAAGAGGACCATAGATCTTCATTGGGGATTAATAAATTGACTAAGACCAGCCTTGTATTGTATAAATGTATTTGTATAAATTTGTATAAATTAGTTTTCATCTTAACCCATTTTCGGCCAAAGTTGCGTATATGCAACATTTCATTATGCAATTTTTAATAAGCACTGTGACATATATTTTTCATTACTTTTATTTTTATTTTATGTTAATTTTAAGGGTTTTGAAGTCATCTATAAAATGCTAGCAATTCAATTGGGTCAAACATTTTGAATGCAGAAATTTTCAAAATGTGCAAGTTTTTTAACTGGTAACGGTCGTTGTCAAGTTCGACATTTTAAAAATGTACAATTTATGCACTTGAAATTAACCATATGTTTTTACAATGGTTTAAAGTTGCAAGTGCTGTTAATCAAATAAAAATTAAACAAATGTCGCAAAAAGCCTTAAAAATCTTTACTCAAATTTAATGTTGCATTAACGCATCATTGGCCAAATCTATGAAAAAGATACAAAAGTTGAACATTCGGTTTTCATGCAAGAAATCTGAGCTTTAATGCAAATAATGCTTGTTTTATTAAACTTAACTAATAGATAATCGCAAAAATGCTTATAAAATGAAAGACAGTAAGATTTGGATTCAAACTTTGGTGTATGTGCTCATCAGACGGATACCTTTATCAATTCACTCCATATGGATGGGCTGAAATCAACATACAAAAACTGCCATTATGAACAAGTGTCGTTCTGAAATTACTGAGTGTTGTCCCAAAGCCTACAATGTACAAAATATATTTTAATAACCTTTTTTCTTATGTTTTACTCGAAATTTTGAAAGAAAAAGGTTTTTTTGAATCTGGAACAGCTAGTGAAAATCGCATTGCTGGTTATGTACTAGAAGAATGCAAAGATATAAAGAAAAAATTCGTGGTTCCTATGATTTTGCATTTAACAAGGATGTGGAAACATGCTCTACCAAATGGAACGACAATGCTGTGGTAATAATTTTCACTAGTAATGGTACCATTTTGCCAGTTGTCAATGCTAAACGATAAATCGCAAAGAAAGAAAGGATGTTATCATATCACAACTGAACATGATTTCAGACTATAAGAAGTATACGGGAGGTGTTGAACTACATGACAATGCCATAGCTAATTATTGCATAAAAATGGAAGGTAAAATATGGTGTTGACCAATATGTACAAACATTATTAGCCGCGTTATAATGAAATCATGGAAGCTGTATAGAATTTCTACAAGCACAAAAATGGCACTTATAGACTTTAGATCGTATATAAATATATCCTATTGAAATCGGAATGCAAGGATAGTCCTGGGGGGGGGGGGGATGCAGTTCAAATGACTACTCTGCTGAAATAAATACGGACTGATAGAATTGGACGTATAATAAATGATGAGAAAGAAAGAATCCGTAGCTGATGCAAAGTGTGTAAAAACCAAACGATTTATTTGTGCCCAAATGCCAAGTACATTTACATCCAAATTTTTTGAATTTTTCAATTCAAAAATGTAAACATTTCACTAGTTTACAATGGTTGAAATAAATATAGTTTGTACATGGATTCGGCCAATGATGCGTATACGCAACATTTTATTTTTGTAATAAAATATTTTTTTTCATGCGCGAAACATTTTTTGTTTCTTAATGAATGCAGTTCAAGCATATTTTACTGAAAAAATTATAACATTTTATAAAATTTCGATGCTTGGCCGGAAATGGGTTAAATTGTTGCAAATTTAGGGTTATTTAAAATAGTAGCCACATGTATCATCAAAAGTTGCCAACAAGAACCATCATAAACATAACTTACTTAACCTAATGTCAAAACTTAAGTATGTTCTGAAAATGTTACTTTGTATGATGATTTTTAATTTGGAAGAGAGTATTTTAAAAATTTTGTTGTATATAATAAGTATTGTTTTTCTTCTAGTATATGAAAGCATTGAAATCTACAATCAGCACATCACAGCCTTTATTATCTTTAGAGGATTTCAATCTGATCTTCTACAGAATTCCAGAGTTACACAGTCTTCACATCACATTTTTGAAAGGCCTGAAAAAGCAAACTGACAAATGGGATGGGACTCAAGCTATTGGAGAGGATTTCAAAATTCTGGTACTGAAAAGAGCAGATTTAATGTTACTGTGTCTTTTTATACACATTTAGGGTCATTCTATAGAAATGTCATCCTCAGCCGAAGAAAAGAAAACAGTATCAAAATATAAATAAATAAATAATAATCATGCAACGTAAGAAGTTTAAAAAAAAATCTGGTATGGACCCCACACTACTTCCTTTTACATGTAAATTTCTTAGTAGTTGCCTTAAGTGTTAAAAAAAGTGCTTGGAGTGAGCAAAGTAAAAATTCAAATATTTACTCCCCCTAATCTGCCACGAAACAATGCAAAAACTGTTTTACAATGGTTAATTTTCTAAATATTGCTGATTTTAATATCATTCACTGAATTTTTTGCAAAATATCGCCAATAGCGCCAAGTTGAACCCAAATTCAAAAAATGATATTTTCGCCAAATTTGTCGCCAAGTTGGCGTCAAACACTCTGCGACCAAAAGCTTGGCGACATGTCGCCAATTCATATCACTTGAGTCTGTATTGAAATTAACACCGATTTATCCCCAAAAACGGATAAAACACCCCCTTGGGAACATGCAAATGCAACCACAAGGGGAGGTGCACAACTAGACCATCCTCAGAGATTACATACCAAGCTAGAAGCTTCTACGGCATATAGTTTTTGGGTTATGCAACCCACATACATACATACATACATACAGACGTCACGAGAAAACTCGTCGTAATTAACTCGGGGGTGGTTGAAAAGAATTTTTCGGCTACTTATATGTTGGTAGGTACATATGCACGTGCTGACAGGTCGAAAAAACTTCTGAACATTCATTCGGGGGTGAGCAAAATCAAAATTTAGACTCAAATTTGAGTGATTTTTTTTTTTGCAATCACAATATTTCCTTTACTACGTAAAAGGAAGTAAAAATGAAAAAGTATTGTAATTATCACTGAGATTAGCCATAATAAATAGTTTGTAGCGTGTTTACTGCTTGTTATTCGATGGTTACGTTAGTCACACTCCATCTTGAGTAAAAGTGACACTTCAGACTAAAAAAAATTAAGATTTAATAAATGTGTTTTATGTTTTTAAAAGCCAACTTTGCACATTTTTCAAATATATCATTCAATTTTTAACACTTGCTTAATTTTGAGAAATTTTTGCATCGCAACATGAGCATTCATTTTCAGGGTTGCAAAAATGTTACGTTAGTCACGCTGCTCTTTTGGTGGAAAAAATATCTACTGTCAGTAATTTTGTTTCAAATTCTTAGCAGAAATGATACATAGATATCATGTACATTGTAAATCCACCAGCATAACTAAAAAATATTTTTTATTCTTTAAGTTACAAGTAAAAACAGTTACAAAATCAGCTCTGAATGTTATGTTAGTCACTATGGAATGACCTTTATTAAAGTGTTTTAAGAACCATTAGAGAAGAAAGCATAGTTTTGATCTATTTTTAAAATTATTGATACATTACTGTACTATGCCAGTTTTATACAAGTTAATAATTTTAAATTACGAAAAACTGACATCTAGCAATAATATGTTAGTTTTTTATAACTATTAGTTATAGTATAACTTCATTATAGTATAACTAAACTACCATGATTTTTTGATATATTTAAAACCTTAAATTAAGTGTTTAAAAGTATTTCTACTTTCTTGGTTTCATTTTAAGCTGTATTTAAACAGTAAAAAATTCAAAAGGTGATATCCACTTTCAATTTTTTCTCAACTTTGTACTTGGTGCAGTTGATGTTTTGCTTTGCAAATGCGTGAAAAACTCATTTAAGGTTTTAAAACCCATTTAAGGTGAAAAATGTGTTCAAAACATTGATGAAAGTATAAAAAGTGTCAACTTAGACAAAGTCTCTTCAACTTAGAAAAATAATTAAGATAGTTTTTAAAAATCATGAAATTATCATTTAAATATTGAAAGTGTTGTGCATTTATTAACATGAAGCTATTTTCTTATTTTCTAGGCAAGCAAACTTGGTGTTTATGGCTCATTTCTACAAAATTATTCAAAAGCAATCGAAACGGTACGAAAATGCAGTGTTGATAACTCTAAATTTTCTGAAATTACAAAGGTAACAAACAACCCCTTTTCACTTTCCAAATCAGTTTTATTTTCAGTTACTCTTGAAAGTTACAATTTTTAATGTTCTTAATTTTTCAGTCAATTAAACTAAAAGCTCTAAAAGGACAAGCTACAACCTTAGAAGGTATTTATTATTATTTTTATTATTTATTAATTAGGTTATTTATTTCTTATGTTATATTTCTGTCTATATGTAGCACGGTTGATTTTTGAGTTGTATGAATAACCCAAGTGCATAATTATAGGCATGTAAAACAAGTTTAATTCATAGTATCAATAATAATCTAGTCTGAAGTTTTGTTTACCTAAAAATTTTAATTAGATATTGTAATTATTAGTTTATTTTTGGATGTATTTTTTTTCTTTCTTTTTTTTTTTTTACGTAATATTGGTATCCAGTGTTTTTATTGAGCTCAAAAGTTTGGTTTAATCATGAGTTATAATTCTTCAAGATGCACTGAGAGTACCTAAATTTATCAGTTCTCTAAAATCTTATTTTGATATAAAGCACACATTTTTTTTTTCTGTGCTGTGTTTATTATACATTGTTTTTTCTATTTATATGAGTTTACAAATAGTTTGATTATCATTTTTCAGATTTGCTTCATAAACCTGTGGCAAGAGTTCAGAAAAATGCCTTAGTTCTTCATGTATGCTCTTTCTTTATGTCTTATCTGTTTTTTGCTTTTCTAATTTCTGTATATGTAATATTTTTCTGTAATGAAAAAAAAAAAATTCACACGGAGCTGTGTGGTTTTTAACGACGTTAGTTTAAATCAAGGGTTCTCAACCTTTTTTGGTACATGGCCCCCTTTTCAATGTTCCATGTAGCCGTGGCCCCCCACCATAAATGCTTATGGTGTGTAAAAAATTATATATTCATTGTAAACTTAATTGCAACATATATATACACAGGAATACATTTGTTATTTATATATACACTAGCTGATGTGCCCGGCGCCGCGCGGGTTTAAATGCAACATGTCAAACCTAAGAAAATAAATATGTGACTTTCAATTAAGCCCAGTAGAATCATATTTCTCAAAGGTATTTTTTGTGACCATGAGGTAGATTAACTGGGTATGAAGGAGAACGTGAAGTCAAACTTATATAAATGCGTTATTTATTTTATCCGTGTGATATTCCAAAAAATAACCTTCTATTTTCTAATTGTTGCCAAAATCGATTCTCTTTTTATTCAACCCGGTATCGATTATTGGCATAGATGAATATAAAAATCCTTAGAAAGCCATAAATTTCATACTTACTCCAGAGAAGCCTTGGTTCAAAATTTTCACCATGATTACTATTAATATTGTTGTTGCGAGGCAACCAAATTTTGCAACAATGGGTTGAAAATTTAATCATTTAATGGGGAAATTACACGAAATGTACTATTTTCCATAATAACTTTTTTAAACTAAGCTTTTTATAAATAAATTATAGCTTATCCTGCTCCCTGTAACTGTAGCTATCTACGGTAAAAAAAATGGTTAAAATCGGTCCAGTAGTTTGGAAGATTACCCCGGACATACATACAAAAAGTTGTCATTTATGTATATAGATGAATAGAAGATGTATTTATTTTCAACATTAATTATAAATGTTTATACAAATATTTAATATGGACCTTTTGCTTTTGGTACAATTTTGTCAAATTTTCTATATCGGGGGCAAGCCGGTTCAAAGAGGTATGATGTAGACAAAGCAATCAAATGTTTTTCGGCTTTTTCCCAAAGCTGGAAATAAGTTTCTCTAACTTCATTAGTTAACCAAATATTGACACCACTACTTTTAAATTTTATCTGTGCACCTATCACTTTGTAATTCTATTAAATATCCTTGAAGAACAGGATCTGTTTCATTTAGATTGGCTTGAAATGGGGGTTTGATTACCCATTTTGTGATTTTCATGTCTAATAGTTCATTAAATCTCACCTTCATATCCTGGAATAACTTCTTGCAGTGCTCTGTGTACACAAATACATCGTTTTCTTCTTCTCATTGTTAAAAAGATTTATGAGTTATAGGAAAGGGATAAGAGAAAAAGTAATGTATATTTTTTATTTATGGTATTTTCCCTCGCATTTTGAGGCTCAGTATCGATAACCAAACTCTTAAGCAATGCTTTTATAATTATCATTAAAAAATATCTCGTGGCCCCCCTAAATTTCATTTATTTTCCGTAACTCCCTTAGATTTTTCCGAGCCTCCCGTTGAGAAACCCTGGTTTAAATTATAGTTTAAATTCAAGTGATTTTTTTTGAACAACTAAGTCTTTTCCCCGAAATACTTTCATGAATTTTACACACACAAAAAAAAATTTAAATCCAATTTATGCAAAGTAACCAGTAAACCTTCAGATATAAATAATAGATAATTAAAACTGCCAACGTTTTCTTCTTATTATTATTATGAATGTAATGCAAGTTTTCTGAAATGTTCTTTTTTTTTGCAAGGCAATATTTCTAATCTGTGCATTTTCTCTTAGACACCTAAATGTGCATGACAAACGAATTTTTCTAAAATTACACAAAGAAAAACAACCTAAGAAGTTTGATGATCTTATTTGTTGTGATGTAAATTTGGGCTTACAAAGCAAACCAGGTTTTTATAGATTGTAGATTAGCGTCAAGTGATGTAGGAGGCAGAGCCAGTGAAAAGCAAATTATACAGTGGGAAAACATTTGTTTAAAACGGGCCTATCTGACCAGTAAAACTGTTTTTGTGTCCTGTTGTTTTGCTCAGTGTTTCAAATGGAAAAGCACGAGAAGTCATAATGTCACCAATTTGGAGCCAAATATTCAGAATTTTGTTTCTGAAAAACGTGCATTTAAAAAAATAAGCACCAAGTAATGATAACTACAGCTATTGGTTTGTAGTTTTCTTTCTTGTTCGATATTTTCCCTCGTTATTTCGAAAAGAAAACAATAATTTGAAATTTTAATATTTGTTCTGGCCCGCAAAAATGATTTTAATATGAGGTTCGGCTCTCGAGCAAAAAAAGGTTGGGCTCCTCTGGCTTAAACAAACAAAAAACAAAGAAAATACTAGTACAAGTACTGTAGAAAGATATCAGAATTACAAAAACATAATTATGATATGCACTACTTGTGTCCAAAGCTCAGGGACAATTGAAGGGCTTGGAGGATGAAGGGACTAAATTAAATTTTTAAAAATGAACACTCTGTACAATGGTAAGCAATGGATACAGGTAAGCAAACAAAACTGGGTACATCAAACAGTAGATGTCAATCGAACGATCTTATACGCACACTAGAGATGAGCCGGGCTCGGCCCGAGCCTGAGACGTATTCGGGCCCTTTAACTTCAAGCAGCTTTCGGGCTCGGGCTCATATTAAGATGGTCAGTTTTTATACAAATACAACGTTCACGGAATAAAATATTGGGCTACTTAAAGAGCGTGAGAACAGTTTTTCTTAATAGCAGCAATAATGATAATAATAATAATTCAAAAAGATAGCACCTACTTATAATATATTGCGATTGCTATTACGATGTAACATATGGCAGTGCATCCCAAGTGGAAATTAAAAATATATATTGGTGTTTGATAGACTCGGGATCGGGTCGGGCTCAAAACAAGACAATATCACTCGGGCTCGGGCGGGCTGGTATTAAAAGTTCTCGGGCTCGGGCCTTCAAAAGTGAGCCCGAACTCATCTCTAATGCACTCTACCGACGAAATCAGAAAACAAAACAGCTGCAACAATAAAACTTTGAACTTTAATTACTCACAATTTCTGTTTTGTCACAAAGCCCCTTCATTTCTCAAGCCCTTCAATTACAGAATACAATAACTAAAAATCATTTCTTGATATGATTAGATATTTCTTAAAGGAAGAAGTATTGATGAGTGAATATATTTGTGACTTTAATTGTTTGCAGGATTTGCTAAGATATACTCCTGAAAATCATCCTGATTTCAAGACTTTAAAAACTGCTCTTAAGATGACACAGTGTTTCTTGAATGATATCAATGTCTCTGCTACAGAGAGTATGTTCCCTGTAAGTTGCTAGTCATCTTTCATTCTCTTCCTTTTTTTCATTTAATATTTGTTCAATTTTTAAAATATGTTTTTGAATATATTTTTTTATTTGTTACCTTTTTACTTTCTTCTATATCTAATATATAGAAGAAAGTATTGGTTTCGTGAAAATTTTCGAATGTCGAATTTTGACGGATTTGCACGTTTTGAGGTGCGCTGAGTCCATTTCGACCATTTTTGGAAAATGTGTGTCTGTGTGTCTGTATGTGTGTGAGTCTGTATGTGTGTGACCAGTTTTTGTGGCCGCGCTAGAGCAAAAACTACTGCATGAAATCGAACAAAAATTTTTGCACATATGTACCACCATGTGAACTGGTGCACCTGACTTTGTTTAGCGAATTCCTCCAAGGGGGGTGGAGCAATCGCACGTGTTCTGCGCGGGGGTGATTGCTATATCTCAGGAAGTAAAAGGCGGAATCAAACGAAAATTGGTCCATAGGTAGACCCTACTGAGTACAGGTGCTGATTCAATTTGTTTGTCAATATCTTGAAGGGGGGTGCAGCAATCGCACGAGTTCTGCGCGGGAGTGATTGCTATATCTCAAGAAGTAACCGGCGGAATCAAACGAAAATTGGTTTATAGGTAGACCCTATTGAGTACAGGCGCTGATTCAATTTGTTTGTCAATATCTCGAAGGGGGGTGGAGCAATCGCACGTGTTCTACGCGGGGGTGACTGCTATATCTCAGAAAGTAACCGGCGGAATCGAACGAAAATAGGTCCATAGGTAGACCCTATTGAGTACAAGTGCTGATTCAATTTGTGTGTCAATATCTCAAAGGGGGGTGGAGCAATCAAAAGTGCTTATTTTGTCATTGCACCTACTGTATCTTGGGAAATATTGCTGCGATTTGAGTGAAATTTGGAATAACACTAACCCAATATGGAAGCAAGCATCGATTAAATTTTGGCGCCAATCGCCCCAGGGGGAGGGTGGTATGATTTTTGCGCTTAGTCAACAATGCGAAAAATTAATTCATTAAAAAATCGCTTTCACGCTATTTAATTATCAAAACAGCTGAAAACTTTCAATGATTTGAAATTTTTAACTATTGCCAATTTCTTTTTTACTAAAAATAAAATGTTTGCAATTAATCTAAACAAGGCTTTTGCAATGATTTCCGATTTCGCTCATTGATTCTGCATTTGCCGGGTTATTACGATAATTGGGAAATTGGAGCTGCTGTCTCCAATTATTTTTCGAGTACGTATTATATTTTGTAACCGGAATTCATAAAATAGATATAGAAGAAAGTTTCGTGACGGCCACGGCAGCTAGTTATTATCTATCTCTGCATTAAAAGGAATCAGTTGTAAAGTAAAGCAGTAAAATCTTGTTACAAGCAATACTCTGAAATAAAAGTTTCAACAAAATGAGTGGTCAGTCCTTTTTTAATTGCCCTACGTTTCTTGAATTTCCTTACAACAAAGTTCCTGTTTAATCAAGTTAAATTTGCTGCCCTTTAAAGTTCATTGTAACGAGATTTAACCATTCATTTTTTCTAAAACATAAAATAACATTTTTTTTTACTACTTTTTACTGTGTTTTGAACTTAAGATCATATCCCTCAATTGCAGTGAGTAGAAAGAATATATTGTTGCTCATCACTCTTTTTCTAAATTTTGCGGGTGCAGTATCATTCTTAATTGAATAAACACTCTTAACTATCATATTAACCCATTAATGCCAGTTGGTAGAAAAATATACCAACACGGAAAAGAAATATAACTTGTCCTGACATGACTCTATCAGTCTAACAATTGTGCATTTCACTTGGTAAATACTCACAGAAAGGAAACTACACATAAGTTTCGCACCCTTGTCGAAAACGTGTGAGATAATAAGCTTAAAACTTGAATGAATGTCTTATTGATGTTTTCGAAGTCGGCATTAATGGATTAAAATAAAAAAAAGCATGCTGGGGGAATATCAGTGGCATATTGACCATGTTGCAATTGAGAGATGCCCCCACAAGATTTAGGCCCTTAAGGGGATCCAAAAAAGCATCAAAAATATTTTACAATGTTCTGTTCATCTGTAAGAGGACCCTGAAAATTCATTTTGACTGGCA
Source organism: Uloborus plumipes (assembly GCA_038373865.1). NCBI lineage: Eukaryota > Metazoa > Arthropoda > Arachnida > Araneae > Uloboridae > Uloborus > Uloborus plumipes. The sequence goes on from JAXGGA010001106.1 coordinate 13,713, forward strand.
TTTCTTGATCCTGTAATCCCCCCACTAAGGATTATTGCATGTATATGGATTTAGCTTTAATTAAATTGTGTATAAACTTGTTTGCTTAATCTACACAAAGTACACTAACCATTTCTTTTTTTTTTTATTGTTAAATAAAACCTCTGTTCTTTTTTCTAGGTAACTGATCGAGCCCAGAGGCATTTGGTAAAAAACAGTTTCATTGTTGAGTTATCCGAAGGACATAGGAAATTGAGGCATTTATTTTTGTTCAGTGATGTAATTGTATGTGCCAAATATAAGCCATCAACTCGGTAATTTTGATTTTTAAATATCTTGGTTTATTTTTTAATTTCTTTATTTCAAAAAATTTAGTTAATTCATTACCAAACTTTGTTAATTTTTACATGATTTCTTCGTACTTTAATTAATTAGAGTAATTTTCATTTTTATTATGTTTATAATATGTTTGTTATATATCATGTGTTTCTTTATCAGAAGTGTCAATGCTACTTTTCTTTCCATTTAGACAAAAATTCACATTTGAAGTTAAATGGTTTATTCCACTGTCAGAAGTTGTGCTTTCTGAAACCAATAGTAAGTATTGTGTTTTACAATTCATAATGTAATTAGTTAGCAAAGAAGATTGATTTTTAATTGCAAAATTATAAACAAAATGTTTACCTTTGTGCAAAGACAAAAAATTATAAAGTTGATGTTATTAAAGCTTAACTGACCAAGAATATTGCAAAAAATTTTGCTTTGATTGTTTTATAGTCAGGAAATTTTAGTACAAATAATGTACTGGATGGCTAAACAACCAGGAAAAGTCAGGAAAGTTTAGTTTCAAAAGTTTGTTGTCAAAATTTGTGGCAATTAATTTACTTTTTGAGTATTTTTTGCTGAAATATTGCTTTATTGTTGTAAAAAAAGGGAGATGGGGGAGAAGAAAAAAAGAAAAAGAAAACACCATTTAGCATAACAATTATTTCCCAAAATTTGTAATACCCTAGAACGCTTATTTTCAATTTTGCTGCATAAAATCCTACCCTTTTAACTTTTGCTTGGTAATACTATTTTTTAGCTAATTTTTGTGCTATTTACTCCCTGAAAGTAGGAATTATCACTTTTCATGTGGTTTTCTTCTAAGGTTTGAGTAATTGATATAGCTTTAAATATTATTTGAAAATTTTCATTGTATTAAAGCTAGTGTATACATGACAGTAAAATAGGAAAAAATATTATTTATTTATTATTATTAATTTTTCATTTTATAGACATAGACACACCATTTGTGTCAACACTAATAATACAATTTTTGATTAACAGTAAATTTTAGATCACAAATCTCAACAAACCCTATCAAATATTTACTTAATGCCTTATCAGTATCTGTGTTTACCATAAATGGCTTAATAAACTAAAAATAGGAGCTCAACACTCACATGAAAGAAAATAAATCTTAAGAAAAGCTGAACGAGAATCTGCATTAGTTTAAAGTCTGTTCAAAAAGAAATGCTGGTTGTCAGGTTGCCATATTTGCTGCAAAATGACAAAAATCGATTGAATGCTGTGGCACCGAAAATATTATTAAAGAATTACCATTGAAGCAGTGATTGGAAAAACTACATTTATTTTGTACGAACTACAACTACAACAACTTTGTTATAAATGCAGTTAACTACAACTACAACTACTTTTTTTTTAATGTATCGACTACAAACTACTTTTGAATTGTAGTCGCTACTTCGCTACTTAAAAAAAATAATAAATAGATAAAAAGCATGCACCGTTTGTGGATTAACCCGAAAAATTCGAAAAGTGGTTTACATTAATAAATTAACTCATTTGAATATGGAATAAAACAAGGAATTGTCTTTGAATTTATTTATAACTTTTCCTTTTTGTTCCCTTTTTTTTTTTTTTTTTTTGCTAAAATTTGTCCGTTACAGATTTTTTCTACAATTTTTACAAATATTCGCCACAAGAAATGATTCAAAAGTTTAAAAATTGAAATAATTCAAACTTTTTTTTTTTTAATTTCTTGCCAGGGAATATTTAGGAACATGAAAATTATTTCAAGGAGTATAAAAATTATGATGCCAAATAAACCAATGACAGTAAACAGATAGAATTTCGTCAAAATGGTGTATCTAAGGGGATCAGCTCATATTTTTATGGTTCTTATTTCTCATTGCTTCCGCTGCTCTAATCGTGCAAGATTTGCACCAGTCAGAGTCAATTAAACCTTTCTTATCTTTTTTTCTTAATTTATCTCATTTATTTATTTATTTTATTTTGAAATTTAAAAGTAGTTTCCAGAAATCGCCACAAACTACTATTTTTTTGTATCGCTCTACTCACTACTCTATTTTTTTTTAAAAGTAGTGCGCTACACTACAACTACTAAAAAATGTAGCTACTGCAGTAGTTTCGCTACTTGTAGCTCGCTACTTCCGACCACTGCATTGAAGGGTGTAGCATTGAGGAAATTGGTAAGCAGGATATAAGGGTTGGGGAGAACCTCTTTAAAATTCTTTATTGCCACCTGTACTGCCGTGCTAAGCACAAAAGTGGTATCTGCACTTTTTAACAAAATTGAGATATACCACCAGGTGGCTCTTCGTGACGTATTTTACCTAAATACAAAATTATATGGTCATTTGAGAACGGGAAATATATTTTTTTAATTTCTGAAAAAGTATCACCTGAATTAAAAATACATGGTATCGCAAAACTTTAAAGAGTAATATCTCAGTTTGAGCTCGACTGCAGATACCACTTTTGCTCTTGGCACATCAGTGTAGTCATCGCTTCAGGTGCCATATTCATTATCCAAAATGAAGCTTACTGTTACATATCTAAGAAGTCCTGACTTAAGTTTTTGCTGATAATGTTCATTTCTTCTGCTACCATAATTTTTTGAGGATGTGTGTAATTTTATATAATTCATATTATTAATCTGTTGCTTTGGCTGCTCAGTTTAAATTTAAATGTTCCATTTCTCTTTTTTAGATGAAACTGAAACTGTCAAAGAAGCATCACCGTTTGATATTCTTTCATTGAAGTCCCGAGCTAGTAATGTACGAGATCAAATTTTGAGAGAAGAGAAAGGAAAAGAGGTATTTTTTATCTATAGCTAATTACACTTCATATCGAAGCTAAATGCGGTTTTCAAAATGAGGCTTCAAACAAATTTCTACAAGTGGTAGATTTAGGTTTTCTTAAAGTAGGGGCCCAACTTGGAGCATTAGAGCGAACCAACATCTTCCTCCCTGCATCCTCACTATACGAAATAAGTTTTTTAACACGGCTGAAACAAAGTTTTAACTTCTGTGGGTATGGATAAATTTAAGTATTTAATAAATGTTTAAGTTTTTCAAATGGAGATACTGTATAATGCCTTTAAATTATTGATATATGAAATAGAGTTTTATCTCTATAAATGGCACAACTTGTCACAAAGTAAACAAGAAATTGTTCCTTCTTGAAAAGCCTTACAGTGCAATTCTTTGGTGGATTAAATTTTGCATCGATTATGATTTTTTCCATTTGAATTCAAAGACTCTCAATGAAAACGAGTATTCACACAATGCCTTAGAATTACTAGAGCTGGCTCACTCCTTTGTAGTATTCGCTTTACCGACAATTTTGGAGCTGAGGGACATGTGAAGGACTTTCTGACTGTCGTACAATAAAAATAAGTAACTTCTAAGAACTTGGATATAACATTGAACACAAATTAATGGAATGTAAGAATGCAAGTACAAAAAGTGGAAAAAAATAAGGAAATAACTTTTTCTGCATCCTAAAAATGTATGATCCCTTCAGTCATAAAGTTTAGAAGAGACTCTCCTCTCTCTGTATATATCTATATATATATCCAGGTTTAATACATAAATTTAAATACATGATCCTTTTTTTTCTTTTAGAGACGAATTGCTGGTCGAAATGTAGATAAACACAAGAAGAAACTTGCAGAATTGGTAAACATATTTTAAAACAATTCACTTTAATATTTATTGCCATTTAATTCTACTTTATTTTACAGTTAATGCATTAACTTAATAATATGTATTAAGCGTTGAAAATTAATTGTTTTTATTAAGTAGTTACTTTTATTATTTTTTTAAAAGGAAGCTCAGCTTGTTCTTGCATCACCAAACCTGATCTTCAGGATCGGGCACAAAATGGGCAAAAGTTATACCTTCTTTCTTTCATCTGAATTTGAAAGAGCTCAGTGGTATGAAGCTATTAGTATTTTACAGTCTACTGCAAATCGTAAGTACTTGCTTTTGAATATTTTACAATAATAGCCAGTTTTTAGAAATAGTTCTTTTTTAAATTGATAGATTTTTATTTCTGTCCACTTGATTATGCTATATTTAAATCTGACAGTTATTTATAAATATCACAGCTTCTAGTATAAAGCAATAAACTATGATGCTTATGAAACTAGAGATGAAAGTTTAAAATTTTATTTAGTGACCTGTAGCAAGGAGACACTTTTAGTTTAATAGACATTTTATCTGGGATTAATAGTTTATGAAAACAGAAAGAACTACACTAAAAAGTAAACTGGAAAAAAATACTGGCATGTGAGACCCAGCTACGATTTCACTTAAATTTCTTTCTCCTTTCCTCCACCCCTGATATTTATTTAAATCTATTTTGTACTTTTTTATGTGAAGTAAAGCAATTAAATTACAAATAAGATGGACACACACAGACGCTAAGACGTGTTGCTGTAAGTTTTACAAAATGAATTTTCAGCACACAATAAGAAGATTATGTGAATAAAATGACACACACATCATGTGTCATTTTTTGTCTTTTTTTTTATCTTATTCTTTCTTAGAATGCTATTTATAAAACATAATTAACTTCTAAACGTTTTTAGCTTTTTTTTTTTTTTTTTTCAATTATTCTTCTTCAAAGAAGCTTTTTAATTCATCTCATGAATCATCCGAAGGTGTGATTGCATGCATTTGTTTAAATATGTTTTTAAAAACATACATAGCTTAAGCATGAATATTTTCCATTGTACTTTGTAGCTTAGCTAATAACTGAGCCATTTTTCATTATTTATTTTTTGAAATAATTTTTGTTTTCTTTTTAAGCTTCACCATCTACCTCAACAATTACTGCTTATGAATTGCAAGCTTGGGTCACTTCTTGTCGCAAGGTACGTACTGACAATTTTTTTTAACTTTAAAGAATTGATTTTGTAACATTTTTTTCGATTTTTATTATATCTATTATATTTGAAAGTATCTTCAACACATTTTGCTATCAAGTACGAGGCCAGTGTTAGAAGGCTAAGTATATGGGAAGGTGTGAACTGTTTCCCAGTCATATGTTGCGTTTTCCTTCCTGTAGGTTAAATTATAATGTACAAAAATTGTTAAACTTGAAATATTTTATGACCTTAAACATAAATATTTATAATTTTATAAGCATTAAAGATATCTTCTGGGAGCACCTTTTCATGACCCCTGAATGTTTGTCTCAAATATAAGTTAATCTGGTGATAAGGTTGTGTGGGGGGAGGGAATCATTATAGCCATTTTTCACACACATTTAGAATATTTATCTATCTTAGAAATTAAATAAATATTGAAAGTTTGGGAATCTTTAAAAACAGATTCTGAACATAATTTAAACTGCATAATCTATTAACCCCTTGACTGTCAAGGTTTTTTGATGATTTGGGTGCACAAATTGTCAAATTTTTTTATTGCAAAAATCAAATGTTTAGTACAAAATAAAATATACTTAGAAGTTTAAAATTGATATTTTGAAGCACATGGGTAAAATATTTAAAGTTTTGTAGCATATTTGCTTGAGGCGACTGCTACTCAACATGGCAGTTGCAAAGTTCGCTTCTAGTGGAGCATTATTTTCTAAAAATGAAAAGAAAAAAAAAAGAATTATTTTCTAATAAATAAATAAATAAAAAAAATTAAATAAATAAAAGTGAATACCTTTCAGTAATTACAGCGGTTTTATATCTCTGATTTAGTGGTTTTATCTTTGTCTTGAGTGTTTTGCCTTTATTTTGTTATGTATTTCTGATTTTACTAAAAATTGTCAGTCCTCTCTTTCTCTTGCTTAGTTTGGATTTTAAACATGATCTATGTTTGTTTTAAAATGTTTTTAATATTATTGGTTATCATCGTTTGGCGCAGTATAGCCTATAAAGGTTCTTGTGCCAATAAACCCAAAATAACCAAACCAAACCTGTCGGGTTTGACAAAGAGATGAAGCCGAAATAAACGTCTCCCAATATATATTCGGGTATAACAATACGATGCACTCAAAAAAAAAAAAAAAATTACCCCGAGTAATACTCGGGCGTGACATTTTCGAACACCAGTGCTGTGCCGGCACTCGGGCATGACAGTTAAAAGGTTAATAAGTAGGATTTTACCTGCATATTTTATGTGACAGTTCTTTCTGCTTTACTTATTACTTTCACTAATTATTTATGTCTTATTTATAGCATCTGGGCACGAATCTTGGCTCATTCCTTTTGCGTTCAGGTAAGTTTTTATTTATTTATTTATTTATTTTTTTTTTTTTTGTAAATTTATTTTTGAAGCACATTAATATTTTGTTTATAAAAAATGTTTAAATTTTTTGAATTAATGATTTTTTTTACTATTATTTTAGTTAATTTTTTGTTTTTAGCTATATTTACTTTCTTTTATGTTATTAGTAAGTTGACTAAATACTCTTAGATAGCCAATTTATCATTCATTTTGCATCATCGTCACCCCATTTCTTATAACTTGTGTGGCTATTTCAATGTGACAAAGCTATGATTCATTTCTCAAGAAATTTCATTCTAAAGGTGTTAAATATGTTTTTACTTCATTAATCAATTTTACATACATACAACAGTTCCTATTATGACATGTAAAATTTAAATGCACATTATTTGAAGTATAATTATTTGATTTAAGTAAACTTTTTATTTGTAAATTAAATTTATTTGTTAATGCATATGATATGGCTGTAAAAATTGCAGGAAAAGATGAGGATTTACTTGTTGGAGATCTGCATATTGTTGTCTTGAGCTTACATGGTTTAACAAGGCCATCAGGTATGTTATAAAATATCATCTCTTCTAAAATTCAGTCATTTTTTGATTGCACTGGGTGCATTAAGAAGAATTTTTACATGAAACAGCAATGAAAGTGAAACAAAATGTCCTAACAGCCATTTTACATGATTGTTGCGTCATTAAATTTAGAAAACTACTTCAGTCATTGTGTATATAATTATGTTTTTTTTGCAAAAGTCAAATTTTCAACCTAACGTTTAAAATTATTTTTTAGATGTATATTTATGCTTTGAAGTGGATTCATATGGTCACTTCTTCAATAAAGCCAAAACAAAAACTTGTTATAGTACAACTGAGCCTGCATTTAACCAAGTAAGCTTTTTTCTATTAATATTTTCAAAATGTTTTTTAAAACTTATTATTTTTTAACATAAATGCATTTGACCTTTAATCGTCATATTTGTTAAGTAAATTAACTGGGCATATAAATTAACTGATCCTCTGGGCAATTTAAAAAGACAGAAATGCTTATTTGTAATTCAGTACAGAACTGCATGAAATTTATCATGACAAGGTTGCACGATAACTATACAAAAGTCGCGACCGTGATCTGATTGTTATTTCTATTTATTTATTTGGTTACATTTTTGTTTATTTTTTTATTTATGCACTATTATAGTTATTACAATTTTCTCTATCTTTTTTTTTTCAATTACCGTATATACTCGTGTATAGGTCGATCTCGCGTATAAGTCGACCCCCCTATTTTTGAAAGGAAAATCGAGAAAAATCGAAAACCTGCGTATAAGTCGACACCGCAATTTCTGAAACGATCGAGAACGTTTTTCCGCGATTTTTGAATATAAACGTTTTGAAAAGAAGAAAAATAAAATGCAGTGCTCATTCTTGTGTTGAAAATAACACGATTGTTATTCTTTTTCACAAAAAGGGTCGACTTTTGCGATCGCGATTTTTGTAAAGGATTCGATTTTACGATTGCGGTTTTTGTAAGGGTTTGATTTTGCGGTTACAATTTTTGCTATCTGTTGCTTTTATTTTGCATTATTATCAAGAAAATTTTACGATGTAGCCGTGTTGCATTCTGTTTTAAAAAAATAAACACCATCATTTAGAAAATTTGCGAATAACGGAAATTCAGGCACTTTTCGCGGCATCGGTCCTTTACTGCAATTATTTATTTTTTATTTCACAATCAAACCGTGCAATAATACAGTAGAATGTATGAGTATTTACTTGTTTAGCGTCTGTTTAAAATACTTAAATTGAATCGGAAAAATCTTCTCGTTTTTTGAGTGCCTTTCTTGCCAAGAGTTGTTCGGGAAAATTTTTTGGAAATTCTGCCCCGCGTATAAGTCAACCCCCTAACTTTCAACTTCAATTTTTGAACTAAATTTCTCGACTTATACGCGAGTATATACAGTAGTTTGAATTTAATTGTGCTGTGTGGAGTTTAAATAATTTTAGTTTTGTTGCCTTGAAGCAGATGAAAGTTTCTCCTGCAATGATTTTTTCTAAATGTCTGTAATTAAATTTTAAAAATACTGCAAGAAATAGAATACTATATGAATCAAATTTTAACTTTCATAAAATCAGAAGTACTTTCCACACGAAACTGAATTAATGCAATTAGTTTATATATATGCATTTCACTTATATTTTGTCCACCCTCTGTCATAAACTTGGTGCTTTAAAATTTTGACTTTGTGTGAAAAGTCAGGGAAATTTATTGATGAGCTAAAATATAAATTGTCACCAGTATAGCTAAAAAGAAGTGTTATTTATTGTTTAATGCAGTGATAAGCATGTTTTTTTAATGCATTCATTTCATAACTGTTTTCTCCTAAAATGGTCTTTTTTAGTATTGTCCCTCTATAATATTCCTAATATATATGTTTTTTGACTTTTGTGTAGGATCCAGTTTTGTTGTTTAGCAATTACAACTTGACTTTTAAAAAAATGCTATAAATATGTAATGTGCAAAACAAGATGTATGCCTTTTTTTTATTTTAATTTAATTTTCACTATTTTAGGACTTTGTCATTGATTTAGAAGGCTCACAAACTTTACGGATTCTCTGCTATGAGAATTCTCAACAAGGTGCAATATTGCGGGGGAAAGGTGCGCTTGAGCTTAGTCAGTCATGGTTGACTGATAAAATACAAGAAAAATCTGTTAGTTTACAGGAGGTATGTGTAGTTCTTCTATTTTTGTTAGTATTATGGTTCATTTAGTCATTTTCAATTCTGAGCCATCCATAATTTAATTCTGTAACAGTTATTATACTTGTCTTTAAGACAGCTTTCAACCACAACTAAAAAAAAAAAACAGTTTTAACTAAATTTCATTACTGCCATCCTTTTCCTATTTTATGAAACCTTCCCACATCAAGGGCGGCTACAAGGGAGGGGCGATCGCCCCTCTCTTGAGGGACTCTTCTCCAACCGTTTTTAGATTTTGTAGTTCAAAAAGTTCAATTTTAGTTGATCTTTGAAGATATTACGGGAAAAGTGGGGATTCGGGGGGCTCTGATCTGAAATTTTTTTGAAATGGAAGACCAGAATATTTGTAATCAACATGTGTTAACAATAAAGCATGACGAAAAAAATCAATCGCCCCTCCCTTGGAACATTTGTGGATCCGCCCTTGTCCCACATTTAAAGTCTATGATATGTGTAGAAGGTATAGAAATTTTCTGCTTTTTATTCCTTCCACTTTAAAGATTATTCATTATAAAATACAAGTGTTTTCAAAACTTAGGACAGCTTATTTTTTCTAAGACATCATGATGCAATAGGCTTAGACCCTGAGTTTCCCACTCAACGCCTAAGATAAAACTTCTGGACACCTATGGTGCCTGTACTGCAAGCTCCTATTATCTCAAATTTCGTATTTGCTACTTAACAAACTTTTACAGTCATGCATATGTAGCTATAAGAATGTTTTATAAGTGTCTGGAACAAATATGTTTTTGGTGGAATTGAAGCAATGAAAATCTATTTTCCATCCATTTTAATCAAACTTTACCAAGCCTGTTTTTCTTATTTATTTAATTTATTTAATTCTCTTCCTTGCTCCTTGTTCTCACCAAGCAGTTCTTACTTAGCAGTTCTGAAACCCAACGAATCCTAATTTAACAAGTGTCAGAATTTAAAGTCTCAACTGATTCATTATTATTATGATTATAATAATACTATTAATTTTATATTGTAGCACATAGTGAATGTATTTTATTATCTTCTAGTTAATGCTTACAATAGGCTTGAAATATGAGCCTCCTGAATTATCTCTCAGATGCATACCGTCAACCAAGTCCGGTGGTGTTTTTGGTGTAAAAATTCAACAAGTTTGCAAGTTAGTATTTAATATATGCTCATTTTTGACTATATGTATTGCTAAAATTAAACTTTGATTTTATTTGGTTTGGAAGAAGCTTTTTTACCTTTTCTAATATCTTAATTCTTTTGTTGAATAGGCGAGAAAAATCTGCAGTGCCATTTATTATGATTAGTTGTATAAGAGAGGTAGAAAAACGGGGCATCCATGAAATAGGCATTTATCGTGTATCAGGTTCTGCATCAGATGTTCAGAGGTTAAAAAAGAGCTTTGAAACAAGTAAGTATATATATATACTTTTTAAATTGTTGATGATTTTGAAAAGTGAAATTCTCCTTCTAAAAATCAGAAGGCAAATGTAAAAGATTTGACCAACTAGGCTCTAAGTGACTATTTAGAAATTAATAACAGGTGAAAGTTTAATTTCCTATCACTATGCACCAGAAAATTTTCCAACGTGAAAAAGTCATTAACTTTTTGTATTCCTTCATTGATGAATTTCGAGAGAGAGATTCCCACCCAAGCGTATGCAGTGACTTGAAACTATACCTTTTCAAAAGCTGCAAATGTTTTCACTTTTAAGAGGCTTCCTGGTAAATTGACTGATATTGTTGTGTTCTCCCAATGTACGCTAATTTTCATTCATGCTTATTTCTTATTTCATTCTGCATTTATCCCGAATAAGTACTATTCCCCATACACTGAAGAGCTAAATTTCTCACTTTGATTTTAAAAAGTGAATCAAATCACCAATGCACATTTTTGGTTTTGCACAACTGAAACTTTTAATGACATTCTTTCACACATGAACTAGGAAGCAGTGCCCTCTGTTGTTAAAGAAAAAGTTTTAATATATATATATATATATATATATATATATATATATATATATATATATATATATATATATATATATATATAATTAATGAAACTAGGGATGCACCGATAAGCAAATTGGCCGATTACCGATTAATCGGCAGTTGATTATTGGCCGATTAATCGGTCAAGCCGATAAATGTTTAAAATGGTTGTTTTCAGTACTTTTCAATTTCACCGTTACACTTTTTTCTTCGTTTTTTTTTTACAATTCTAACTTTTGAAATAGTTCCTCTTTTTTTCTTCCATTTTCCTAATTTTCCTGAAATAATTTCAAAATTTTATCAAATTTCTCTGAACTAATTTTCATATTATTGTCAATAATATTGCATTACCACATTGCTAATTATGTAAACTAGACATGAAAATTCAAAAAAAAAAAAAAAAAAAAGGAGGGAGTCTGTGTAGTGAGCAATCCAATTTTGAAGTTCTTTCAGTTTCAATTTTTCAATTATTAGTAGCTATGTAATTCAAGACTTTTATTCTTTGTGAAAATTGAAGATTATCTAAAAGCAAGGAGAAAAGTATCGACGCATGAAAAATGTTGCTACATTAAGTATGTGTATTTTTATTCAAAATAGGAGAATTAATGTGTTAAAAACTTTACATCAACGATGAGGATTATTATTACTGTTAATAAAATTATTCATCATAATTTCTTAGTAATGGTTTACTTTAAAAAATAACATTCAAAAAATATTTTTTCCGCCGATTAATCGGCCCGATTTCGCCGATTATTAATAATTGCAGGGTGTCCGCGCATATGGAAAGTCAGGGAAAGTCATGGATTTCAAATATGATCGAAATTGGTCATGGAAAGTCATGGATTTCAGCGAAAAATGTCCAAAAGTCATGGAAACTGACTGTTTATCATGGATTTTAGCGCTCCGGACCGATTGAAATTTTTCCCGCGATCTGGGAAGAACGAAAACACTTCCGCCGTCATTCTACTTCGTTATTGGGTGCAATCTGATTTGTCAATTACAATTTCCAACAAGTTGCATTGTTTTGACCAATTAGATGAATTCTCAACGTTAAAACCGTGAGCGGCGAATTTTGTGTAACTGCGCATTTGCGCGGACTCAGTCATCTGATAAAATATGACCTTGAACGACAAAAAGATAGACTCGATGGTTTTTCCCCGGCATAGGCAGATTTGCCTTTTACATTTGGTCTCCTCCCCCCCCCTACCCGCTTCATTTGATTCCTTTTTCTTTTAAAACTTGTTTGAATCTTTTTCTTTCGAGGAGTTTTATGCAAAAGAAAAACAAATTAAAAAACGATGTTGAATTTTAAAGAATCGTGTAGGTAGGGGGGGGGGGGCAGGAACTCAACGAGTTCCGTTTTGAAGTCAGATTTCGCCTCACTCATATCAGGATCTAAACTTACAGTAAAATTTATGGACAGACAATTCATTGCTACATGAAAGTACGTTTGAGGACAAGCACGGTGGGGAGGAGGGTGTCGGTAGGAAAAGATCGTTTTTTGACCTCAAAAGCGAACGGATTTCTGTTCGGATTTCTGTTGCTGTGAAACGCAGTCGCCATGTTTGGTCATTCGCTTTGCAAGATAGAATATTAAGTGCATAATTTTCCAAAAACAAAGCAGAGTTCGTTTTTTTTTTTTTTTTTTTTTTTTTTTTTAGTCATGGAAAATAGTTTGCAAAAGTCAGGGAAAGTCATGGAATTGAAAAGTCCAGGTTGAGCAGATACCCTGTAATTGGCAAAGTGGCCGATTATGGCCGATTAATCGGTACTGCCGATTAATCGGTGCATCCCTAAATGAAACTTTCGTTCACCAACAGTTTTATAAAATACTGTACTTTTTACTTGTGTGTATTTGACAGTCGTATTTTTAATGTTTTCTACATTATTTGCCATGTGGGTCAAAGAATTACCCTGAGACTTCTTGGATAACTGAGACACCTAGGAAAAACCTCAAAGTTACAATGCAAAGACTTTCAATTTTGGAAAATATATCTTTCCCTACACTCCTACCCCCTGTTGTGTTTCATATGAGTTTATATTTCTTATACTACATTATATAAATTGTTACAGTGCATACATTTTTAAAACTTCCATTACTTCTTATCAGATGTTTATGAAGCTGAACAACTCTTGAAAGAAGTAGACATCCATTCAGTGACAGGAATGTTCAAAATGTATTTAAGAGAGTTGCCCGAGGCATTATTCACTGATGCACTGTATCAGAAATTTTTCCAAGCGTTTGGTAAGTAAATGTGTGATAATTAGTTCTTTTAGTTTAAAAAAGACTACTTTGCAGTTTGTTTGTATAATAACAATGTGTGATATCTGAAAACTTTATATTGAAAATTCTGCTGCGAAAAACTAGTTTGAATCTTAAAGTCAATCACTCTGCCCATTATTTATAAAAATCTATTAACTGCGAAATAAAAATAAATAAATAAAAGAAAAGATAAGTTCCACTTTTAATTTTTTGCAATGCTCAAGATTTTCAAAACCTAGTCTTAGTCATTAAATCATAAAATTTACCAGCTGCATCATGAGTTTATTTGTTATATTTGGTTACTATATTCTTGGAAAACAAAAATGTATGTACTGTATTTTTCGCCATATAAGACGCACTTTTTTCTCCCCAAAATCGGGGGGGGGGGGGGGAGTGCCTGCGTCTTATACGCAGGCACTTTTTATTGTTTTTCAAGATTTGCCTCCTTTAAAATTGGGTGCGTCTTATATGTCGGTGCGTCTTATACTGCGAAAAATACGGTAAGTTTCTAAGATTGGATAGTTATTTGCAAAATAATTATGGAAGATCGATCATTGAATGCGGCATTAAGCGGTTTGCCCGTACAGTGTACGTGCAACCCGAAATTGGCCTCATCTGGTTTGCCCGTACGGCTTACGGGCATCGATATTTTGAGATTTCTTTTTCTGGTTTGCCCAAACTGTTTGGAAAATCGTAAACCTCAAAATTCACAGTAAGTGTGAGAGAAATTTTTGCATAATTTGTAAACCATTCTTTACTGCATGCAGAATGTATTTGAAAAAAGCAAACATTTCGGGGTTTTGTGACCAAAATTGTAAAATAAAAAATGTTGTAAAAGCATTGAAAATAGAAAAAAAAATAAAAAATTCTTAATATTCTTATTCTGTTAAGTATGGTACTTAATTTTATGCAATAAAAAAATATGCCTTTTTTGGAAGCATTTCTGGTAAAATAATTGACCGCTTAAAGGGTTAACAAATCACAAACATATCGCACACAGAGAATGACGGGGGCACTTTTAAACTGGATTGGCATTAAAGATGTGCCTTTTTTATTCTCGGTGTGCAATATTAGTGATTTCTTAAGCAAAAAATTTTGTTCGTTACCTCTAAATATTATTACTTTATATTGAAGAATATGAGCTGTCAAGTGTGGGACAAAATGGCCCGCTTCACTTACTTTTCATGCTTTACTGTGCATTATTTAGCTTATGTATATGGAATTAACTCTTTAAACAATTAATCACGCCTGAAATATTAAGTAGTAAATATTTTTCAGGTATTTCCAATCAAGAGGATAAAAATAAACAGCTATTGCAGCTTTTCACAGAGCTTCCTGAGATAAATCGGGGAATCATTCTTTACCTCCTGGATCATCTTGTGAGGTGAGTTATTTATGTCATGTTTAGCAGAAGGAAAAATCTCATTACCCTTTTTATTTTTTATCCTCCTCTTTAAAACAAAATGAATGTTCCTTTTCTTAATTTGATGTTGTATTAATTACTAATGTTTGTGTGATGTAAGCAATTTATATTCATAGGAGTAATGCATATTTTTAAAGGGGGAGGGGGGAGAGTCTCAGAGAAATTTTGAAGTATGACCAGTAGTAAAGAAGTATATTTTAATATATATTTTTTTAATTTCTTTTTTTTTTACTTTCTTGACTTTTATTATTTTACTTGTTTGAAATCCACTTTAAAAGTGAAATTAAATGTAAGCAGTTTGATTATAAACTTGAATAGTGTCAATTAGGATAGATAGAAACATTCTATTAATATACTTGTAGTGTTTTTTGAAATTAAACTACTATGGAATGAATACTAGGCAATGTAAAGACATCATGTTTCCAAAACATTGTGTATGTGCTTTGTGCCACCATTGCTTGCAGGTAACTAAGAAAAAAGGTGTTTTTTAAAGTTAACTGAATTTAGTTTTTCCTATCCGGCAGGTCTGCAAATTCAAATTACGTAACTGGTTTTCAACAAATTTTATTTTCATACAAGAAGTTATTAAAAACATTCAGTAATGAATTTCACCTTCCTTGCTAGAAGTTTTGAACTGCAATTTAGGTGCATCCATTTAGCCATCTATACTATAATCTGGGATAAACATAAACAACTAAGCTTATCATTCTTATCAAAATCAGAGATGGTGGCCATTTTGAGTATCTTTTATATTATTTGTTATTCATAACTTTATTCAATAAAAGAAGTTTCATCGTGTTTTTTCATGCTGTCTTTTTTCTGCAGTGATCACTTACTTTTTGCAATGCTATTTAGACAACGCTATATTCAGTGTTCCCATAATCTTGAAAAGTTCTTGCATTTTATTTTGACAACTAAGGCCCTGGAAAAGTACTTGATTTTAAGAGTTCCTTGAGAAGTAGTAAAAGTACTTGATTTTTTTGCTGAGTTCTTGAAAAGTTCTTGAAAATAAGTAAAAAACATTTTTCATTACTTGCCAAATTTTATGTATTACGTAAAAAATAATTGTACTTATCGCATTTTTCTCCACGTTTCAAAATCCGATTGCGACCATCTCTAAAACTCACCCAGTTTCATTTTATGCATAATTTTACTCTTTGGAATACTTATCTTGTGCTTTTTCATGTAGAAAATATGTAGATTTATGGTCCTTGAATGCCTTAAAAAGTCTTTGATTTTTTTTCTTGAATAAGAGATAATCCTGAAAATAAGATAATCCTGGTATTTTATCATTAGGCATTTTTCAATATGCAATACACCACCAGCTCGCTTATTCCATCCATGGACTGCAGTTTCGTGCTTATTGTGCACTCATCAGCATGGAATAGGAATTAAACAAGCTGGAGACAAAAATCCTCCTATAGAGCGAAGAGAGCCAACAAGAACTTCACTTCACACTCTCCAGGGTCCCCCGTACCTACCACAGCTTCGTGGTTTAACCGGGATAGGGCCCTGAAGAGCGCTCTGTTCTTAATTTTGAACCAGAACCTAGGGTCGAGCAAACCCTAGGGCCCAGCACCCCCAGAGGTATCGTTTCACTTGGAGGACTTTGTGACCACGACATTTTTAACGCCTCCCAGCCACCATTAATCAAGACGGTGGATCTTTGATCGGCTGGGTTTCGAACCCGGGTCCCTCCGGACACGAGTCCGATGTCTTACCGATCGGGCCACAGCCAACAAGAACTGAACAACAAGAATTAGAACACCAGTGAGCAGTTGCACTTGCTCAAAATTTTCGAGTTGTACCGTACCAAGTGCAGTCGCTCTCTGGTGCTCTAATTTCACATCAGAATGGATGGAATAAACGAGCCAGTGGTGTATTGCATGTTTCTTCCTTAGCCCTGGCTTAGGGCAGCTGTTACTTACTGCTTTATTTTTCAACTAGCGATACCTGCCTGGCTTTCCCCTGCTTGCTAATTTTAACGAGGCTTGGAGTTTGGATTGCTACCAAAACAAATACATTTTTAAAATTATTAAGGGAAAAAGAACGAAACAAATAAAGGAAATAAAAATATAACCATGGTAACAACATGAAAAGTTAATTTCCGTTGATAAACTAATTCATTTCAACTTTATTTTCAAACGAATTTTATTCTCGAGCTTAACCATTTTAGAATCTTTTGACTTGCTTTGCTGAAGGTAAGCCTTGAATTTCCGGGATTCTAAAAACAATTATTACGGCTCTTCTAAAGCTCGTACAAACTTCAAACGTACATCATTTTTAGCTGAAAATTTAAAGACTTAAAAATGTGTGTAAAATATTTCTTCCCTATTTTATCGAATTTTCGCTAAGAATTGGAGTAGAAAAGGAACGAAATAGAATTTTCGAAAAATTGCTTTGTAGTGCTCATGCTACAAACCAATTTTGTGCCAAATTTCATGAAAATCAACCGAACGGTTTTGGCGCTACGTGCGTAACAGACAAACAGAAAGATAGACAGACCCATCTTCAGCTTTATTATTAGTAGAGAAGAAATATGTTTCAATGGATGTTTTTATTCCAGGGTTCATCAAAGTGAAGCCACCAACAAAATGTCGCTGCACAACTTGGCCACGGTTTTCGGACCGACTCTCCTCAGGCCAGGCAGCCGAGCTTCCAGCTCTGCCCCGGCCGACCTTTTAACCGCCGGAACCGTAGACGTCATGGCCCAAGCTGGAATATTCTATTTTTTTCTCAAGCGACACGCCGCCGGTCTACCGCTGAAGTCTGATGCACAAGATTGAGAGTTGATATTATTTATGGGTCATTCCAGCCAAAATGGTACAGATCAGTCCCGAGACTTTGGAATTTTTTTAAATCAATTTTAATAACTGCCACCCATTAAGTGGTTTTTTTTTTTTTTTTTGTTGGTTCTCCATTTAATTTTGTGATATCAAGTATCAATTGTTTAGGTATAATCCATTTAGAAAGGACACCAAAAAAATTCTTTGCCAGAAGAAGGGAAAAATGACTTGTCCCAGCTTCAAATCGCTAGAATTTAACTGAAGCTGAAATGTAACAACAAAATGAATGGCACTGCATTGCACAAAAGAGGCTTCTGACACCATTTCTGCAGATTATTACGCAAATGAAAAAAAGCCCAAAAAACACTAATATTTATCCATGTCCCTAGATTTTCTATGTTTCAAATTGTTCACTCTGTTACAAGCCTTTTGGAAATTAAATGAACAATCAATCTGATATATTTTTTAAAAAATTTAAGTAGTATAATTGCCATAATTAGATTGCTATATTGAATTATGTAGTCAGCAACCAGGGTGAGCCTAATTCTTTTCTCATGAGAGTTAATTTGAACTGTTGGGTGTCAACTCTGTTACCGTCGTATTAATGGCCAAAAAAAAAAAAAAAAAAAAATCTTTAAATTGCAGAGATACTTAGTTTTAGGTTCATTATTCCACTTTATGCTTGTTCTGTGATTTTAACTTTTCTTTATAATCATAAAGATACTTTTAGAGGCTTATTTGTCCACTCTGTTACACAGAGTAATCAAAATATTTGAAATTCTTTCATAAATGAGTCATGTAGCCATTTACACTTCATTATAGGCAAATATAAATGGAGACTCAACAAAAAAGATATGATTAGTTGGCGGAAATTATTTAAATTGATAAACTGAAGTAAACAGTTTCACACATGATTTGTACCATTTTCGCTGGAATGGTCCTTATGCACATTTTTTTGATATTGAACATTTTATCTTTTCTATTATTTATTTTGTACTTTTGTCGTGGTGCATTTGATACGGCCTCTATTAGGCAGTGCATTTATAAGCATTTGATAATATTATACTTCTTATTCGAAAGCAAATTTTCCAGTTTTATTACTTGTCATTGCCTTCTTTTAGGGACCAGACATTTTGAAGAAGTGTCATTTCGATCAAAATATTTAAATCAAATATATTCTACTTAATCGTGTATGTAGCATATATAAATTAATTCTTGTCAAACAAGAGGATTAACATTTTAAAAAATGTTTCACACTTGTGGGTTGTTGATACTGTGTTATAGATTCTTATAAATTTATATTCTTAAAGTAGGGATTTTTTTCCTAAAAAAAACAATTTATCTAAAGTGAAATGTATTATAGATATTAATATTGAAGTATTTTTGTATTAGTGAAATCTTTTTTATATTTGTTGCCACTGAACTGTGCCAACTGATAAATCTCGAGTGTTTTTCTCCATTGTTTATTGTGTGTCATGAATGTGACTGAATGTCTTTGATTTCTATTGTATTCTTCATTACAGCCGAGAGAAAATATATACAAAATGTTAGGAAGTGCAATTTTAATAGCAGTGGAAATTGGTAAATAAATATTTTCATAGAACAAATTTATAGACACTTTTCTTATACCGAAAAGTATTTATTGTAGCAGTCAAAACAATTTTCTAATGGGTAAATAATTAGAGTATTTTTTTTCTAAAATATTGAGATATTATATTTGTACTGTGCAAAATCTAAAAAAGCTTAAATGAAAGATCTTCCAAAATTATTGAAGTATAATTCTCTTTAATTTGCATAAGGTTTCTGCATAAACTGCATACTTTATTTAATGCATTAATTTTAATTTTAACATAGCTAGCACTATATATGTATCAAAATAACAGCAACTTGTTTATAATAACGATCAAGGACCCTACATTTTTCTCCTCTTTATTGGAATGCTTTTTGTAGTATAAACTGTATTTCTAAGTGTCTTATTTTTATTGTTTTAAATTATTTATTTAATTTCTACTCTTGTAAATAGAATATTTAGACTAATTAACTTTTAGTATGAGCATTTATCATTTATCTAACTTTAAGGTACAATTACAAAACTGATGAGTGTCAACCATCTCAATTTTGCATTTATTTTCAGTGATTTGACAGAGTACACAATTTTTTTTAAATACATTGGCATCTTCATAAAATACTTAAGTTGCATACAGGGGTGCAGAAAATGTTTTCCCATCCAACAGTTCCCCCAATCCGTGAGAAAATTTCCCCAAAATTTAACGATATATATAAGCTTAGATAAAAATTAATTTCGCATCACTGCATACGTTCCACAGTAAAATATATCTCAATTAATTACAATTTGTTTCTCCGCAAGCATATATGCATAATACTTATTACTTATCAATAAAAGCACATTAACCCATGAATGCCTGACATTTTTTTCCAAAGATACTTCGTATACTGGTTACACGGCTACAGAACCCACTTTACAACGGTTATATGCTGCAATCTGTTAATAATGAATTGAAACAATACCAAAGTAATAATTGAACACTATTATTTGGTTGAAATGCTTATTTTTGGTAAATTTAGACATTTTTTGGACCGTCTTTAAAAAGGGACACTACGCATTAATGGGTTAACTAAAAAATGTTAAATTTTCCTTTATCAATTGAAAAAAGGCAATCTTCTACTGTCTTTGCGGATGTTGTCTATGACTTCAGATGTTTTGTATATTTTTAAGTGTTTTTTGATGAGAATCATTTTTTTTGACATTTAAAAAGAAGAAATAATTATAATTTCGAAAAGGGGTTTCCCGATTCACTTTTTATTTTTCTTAAAAAATTTCCCCCGATCTAGGATCGCCGGATCGGACACATTCTGCACCCCTGGTTGCATAAATCACAATTCTTCTTGGTTCCTGAGTTTTTTCTTATTTTATACCGAATTCAACTATGTGCTTTCAAAGTTATACTTTTGATTATTTTCTTTGCTAAGTATTCATGATAACTTGACTGATAAAAGTGTTTTTTGTTATTTTTCAAAGTTTTAAATTTACTAAGAGTACTTTTCCCATAAAAAGTTTTAACAACTTGTTCCGTTTTCGCCTTGGTAAAAATTTAAATTCGTTTACTGTTTGCTCTTTACCTTATTTTACATTTGGTTAACTTTTAATACTTATTTAGTTATTTATGACCAAATGTATTTATTTTGGGGGTTATTTTGTATGTTAATGGAGCGTTTTAAATTTTGACTATCCCAATTGCAGAATTTTTTCTTCAGTCTATGATGCAAATAAATTAAATCCAAAAAAAAAGTCCAGCTGGTTAACCTGCATTAGATTAGGAGATTAGGTATAACATTTTCAAAAAGGCATCATTGAGAAAAAATACATTCCAAAATTATTTTTCTTCTCTAACCCTTTATGCCCCGACGGGAATCAGAAGTCCTGAATACTGTATGGCTGTAATCATGCTGAAGCTTTTAAGTACCACTCCTTCTACTTCGCTGAGAGTCCGACAGATGGTACCTGGGAGCAGAAAGTTTTCTTAGGCGTATGGGGCCTTAGACCCTACTAATTTTCAAAATTTGCTAAATTAACCCATTTATGCCCAAGTTTTTTTTTAACAATTTTTATCTAATTAAAACTCTTACTTGGAATAGTTTACATACATTTTAGGCTTGAAATAGATCGCTGTTGCCATATTTATTAAGTTATTTAACGTCCTGTTTATGGGACACTGGGCAGATATGTAAGCAAAATACGACCTTACTTGACTTTACTTTTGCAAAGTAACATTACAGAATTACATACTGTGATCACTTTTAAGCAAATCATTTAAAAAGAAATTTAATTTTATGAAAAATAAGTTCACAAAAAAAAAACTTTCTTTCTGTGGCTACCCATGCTGGATCGTTGCTTGACTGATTTGTCTGAAAATAGCTGCCAATAAATAAACTCTGATATTCAACTAGTGGTTCTAACTGCTTTTCTCAAGAATAAGGACTATTTAACTTGTGAAAAACAGCTTTGGTAAAAGGATATAGCCATTACAGGTTTTTGTATGCAGTAACTAACAAGCGTCCCCTTTTTAGGCTATTAGGCATAAATGGGTTAATTTTGGTCATAAAAGGTTAAATTTCACAAATTTGTGCATACAGTTTTTTTTATTAAAATGAATAAACATCATTCCAATTCAAAACCAGTCTGCAGCCTTCTCAAGAGTCTAGCATCTTGCTGTTTCTGCTACCAGGGTTACAATAATAAACAACGTAGACAGCACAAATGCAAATTGATTGAGCAAGGTTTCAAAAACCCCTTTTTCAATGCAAAGAAATTGTTTCAACTTTGATTTAGTTAAAATGTATTGCAAATACAAGATATAGTTTTTGTGCATCTTTGAACTAACATGGAGATAGTAAATACATTAAAAAATGATTGCCTAGAATAGGAAATTTTCTGTGGCTTACCTATAAAGAAAAAGTACCTGACTATTGTACAGTGAGTGTCTTAAGCTTTAAAAATTTCATTAATTGAACACTTTTAGCTTGATGTTTGGTTTAAAGATAAGGAAACTAATTTGGCAAATTCGTAGTTATAGAATCTGCTTGTTGTAATTGAATAACAGAACAACTATTTTGAATACAGCCAATTTTTGTAATCATCAATGTACTTAAAATTAATTGATTCTAGCCTTTTTTTCAGGCTAGCAGATGAAAACTATAATTAAAATTGCACATGTACATTCAATGCATTATTTATAAATTGCACATGTAAATTCAATGCATCATTTATCAAAATACCAACCTTCATTTAAAGGTTAAGATATACAATTTCAATTCTTGATATTGTTGCATCAAATTTTCTTTTGTTATTTATTTTGAGAAATATAAGAGTTTGTGTATAAAAATTCTGGAGAAAATCAAGACAATCATACAAAAAGTTTTCCTTTTTTAAAGCTTTTCATGCATGTATATCTATGAGTATGTTTAATGTATGTACAGTAAATCTCCACACAGAGAGTTCAGAATATCTTTGTGACTATTCTTGAAAGGTATTTGAAATTTTTTTCAAAAATATAATGCATAAGGTTAATAAAAATAAGGCAACATTTAGTTAACAAAACCAGTACTTATTGCTATATAATTTAACTTTTGGAAAAAAATTAATTTTTTATTCATTTTTATTATTGTTATTATTTTAGAGCCAATATTTCTTCCCCAGTTGACAATAAGTTCTGAATGAAGGTCAGATAGTCATTCTTGTTCCTTAAAAATTTGAAAGATCTTCAAAGATTTTTACCCGACACTATTAAAAACTGTTCCTTGTTCAATTAAAATTAACAAAATAGATTCAATAGAAATGACTAAATTTTAATATCTTTTGTGATTTTTCTCAGATGTGTATTTACTTAGGTATAATAATTACAATAATTATAGTTAACTTTGTGCTTAAATGTTATTGTAAGTAATTTATATTAAAATTTTTATCAGTTTTTTTTTTTTTTTTTTTTGTAAGAACAAAACCTGTGAAATGTTTCTACCGGTATGATAGTCAAAAAAGATAGATATAATACTGCTGTAAAGGTGACCATTGGAAGTGGCTGCAATGTAGGTTTTTCTGTATAAATATCAATAATATAGTGAAGAATAGATTCAAATAGCATACTTAAATTTCAGATAAACAATTTAATATGGATTTTCCATGAGTTAATTTTTTTTATGTCTTGTCAAACTTAATTATCTTGGTACACATTAAACGAAGTTTTTAATCATTTCAGTTCAACAAGATCTGCAGCAACAATTCTTGAAAAGATAAGGGATAAGATTAAATCTATTTTGCTTTGTTTAGTCATTAAGTCAACTATTTTGTTATCAGAATTAAATGAGTAAACTTGTTTTTCAAGAAAGGATGCTAATACCTTTACTATTTCTTAAACTTACATCATGCTTCTTTATCGTTTTTATTTATTTATTCGTTAAATAAATTGTAAAAGTAAATCAAAGAATACTTTACTTCTATACAATATACATGTGAATCATGGAAAATTCATTAAATGTAGTAATTATGCTCCTCATACCAACGCCTCCTAAATAGTAAATGCCTAGTACATTTGCTTTGCTACGCTCATCGTAGGTTCCACTTGAAACACCGCCTTGCGGCAATTCGATAATGCCGCTGTTATTTTTTGATTTGTTAATTTTTAAATTTAAATTCAGAAAGGAACCAGTCGTTAATTTCTCGAAGAACTCCAGTAGATGGCAGTGCTTTGTGAACCGAGGGCATTTTGCAGCTATTGGCGATGGATCCAACCAATATTCAAATTAAATATTTTGATTGGTTGATATTTAAATTTAGAAATGAACCAATCGTTAATGTCTCTTTCTCAAAGAACTCCGGTAGATGGCAGTGTATCGTGAACTAAGGACGAAATTTTGCTCTGTGCTAAAAACCAGAAAGTTGCATGCATTTAGTATTTAGGAGGCGCTGCTCATACTTGTACCTTGTTTGAAATCTTTATTATTTAAACTGTTTGTTCTGTGGGGGATAAATAATTTTGTACCAAGCAGAATGCAATTTTTAAGATAGTTACTTAGCTGCAGTTGAAAAGCATGAAAATACGGTTGAAATGTTTTAATAGAGCGTCTTAAATTTATTCATCTTAGCACTATACTAGAATCATGAATTGCCACACTAGTATTCTTACTCGGTGGTTTATAAATGCAGTGTCTTACACACAATTTCAAAAAGAAATATTGAGCGTTCATAGTTTTTTAGACTTAATATACAAAATGGCAATTCATGATATCGGATTCTAAAGCATTGATGAAAGACAATGTTGTTGCTAAGTGATGTTCAACCCTAAAAATTAATTCTGCTGTGCGAATAGTTGTCTCAATCGCATAACTAATGGATGACTTCATCCTGTAAACTATGGTGTGATTGAAATTTTCAGCGGAAATTTGTTAAAATATAGTGGCTTAATCAAAATAATGTAATTTCTGACGACGTGCAAGATTTTTGAATGATCAAGAGAAACTTTGTCATTTATCTTGTGATCATTCCAAGTGAATGAAAAAAAAAAAAAAAAAAAAGATTTCTGTTTATGGAATTTTGTGATCGTCTGAATTATCCACTTTTTTGAAAAAGAATATTGATGCTCATTAATCTCCTAGCATTAGGGTATTCCCCAAATATTTGAAGTGCATTCTTCAGGCCTTGTGCATTGCCTTAAAATCATTACCTTTCACTAATTAAAATAGATATGTACTATCTGAGAGGTAAGTATGTTCTTAAATTTGTACGAAGGCAAATTTTACTAATGAGATGTGGTAGAACTTAGCTTATTAGCTCTCAGGAAAGGCATTTTTCAGAAATTTTTTTTTTATAATTTAAAAAATATTTCAATTTATACTTATATATGTGAGTTTAATATGTGACGTGTGTGTGTGCTTTCTTACTTTGGTTGATTGTAAAGTCATTAATTTTATTTTCAGAACTATTATGAGATTGTAAATAACACATTAATTTTTCATGTTTATGAGCTGCTCCCTCCTCCCATGTGATTTTTTTTTTTTTTTTTTTTTGTTATTTCTTCAATAAACATTTTATACTATAAATGCTGTTGCCAAACAGATAAAATATTTTCTTCTTAATATAACAATTTCTTTTCTACTCCTATATATTTTAAACCAATTTTAAGAGACCAAAAATAAATCCACTTTTTGCTCAAGCCTTTGCATTTTCTGGAGTGAAAGTTTTTATTCTTAAAAACCAAAGTTATTTCTAACATACAATATCACCAGCACAATTTATTAATTGTTTTAATTTATATGCTTCGATCATAATTTTATATTATTGTCACATAATCTGCACAGAATTCGCTCATTTTTATAGGTAGTTTCTTTTGTGGCAATGCTTATTTTTAGTGAAATGGTGAGTATCTGAAGTGCACAAAGATTACTGCCTTTTATAAAACAAGACCTTCATTCTCGTAATAGTTACAATCAAAAGACTTGCCGTAGTATAATCAAGGATACATTTTACCTTAACATAGTAGTAGCATATTTCTAAGAAATTTCCAGGTACACTAAATAATGCTGCAGAAAACTGAATTATTTTATAATAATAGTTTATTTTAAAAATCACTATGAATTGAAAGTAAAAGCAACACACAAGTTATGCAAAACTGTTCAAACTTATCCAAGAATATAATGTAATACTTTGTACAAGAGGAATTAATTCAATCAAATCATTCCTTAAAAACCCTATAATAAGTAAAAAATGTCAGCACATCAAACGATATATTGTAAGTAGTAAGAAGTTAATTATTCATAGCTGCCCAAAATCCAACAATTTTTCCAATGAAAGCAAACTGAAAACTTTTAAATATAAAAATAAAACCTAAATATAGATTAATAGGCTTCAAAGCCATTTGTGAATCACCGGTTCAAATTTCCACAGATCTGGATGACCTTCATGCTTCACAAGTTTATCAAAGTCTGATTTACTCCACTGGAAAGGGGGAAGAGGATCATAGGTTGGACCTCCAATCGCCACAAATTGCAGATTTTTGAATAACTGAGAGGAAGTTAACTGAAATGAAAATAAGATTCAGTTTTTAAAAAGTTCCTTAAACACAAGAAGTCTAACTAATCTCCGTTATGTTTTTGGTACACCAAATATTTAGAAAGCTGAACACTGTGGATGCCATTTTCACTGATGTTCAAATTAAATTAATATCAGTTAACCATTGGGGCAGTTCTAGAAAAATCAGTTTCCAACTCAGAGGGCAAGACTGGCAAAAAATCTAAAGCAATGCAAATTGATTAGCACATCTATATATATAAAAGAAAGTCGTGTTAGTTACACTACTTATAACTCAAGAACGGCTGTACCGATATGGCCAAAAATTGGTGGGTAGGTAGCTTAGAGCCAGGAGATGGACATAGGCTATAATTTATGTGTGGCAGTTAGATAAATAGAAAAACTGTCTTATTGACTAAGCCTTTTTACTACGCCTTTTTTGACACCTCCATGGCTGAGCGACATAAAGCACACGTTCTGGCAGCTTCCGGTGCGCAGCAAACAGGTTGTAAGTTAGCGGTGCGTTGAGTGTTATTTGACTTTTTCGGGAAATCTATATATATAAAAGAAAGTCGTGTTAGTTACACTACTTATAACTCAAGAACGGCTGTACCGATATGGCCAAAAATTGGTGGGTAGGTAGCTTAGAGCCAGGAGATGGACATAGGCTATAATTTATGTGTGGCAGTTAGATAAATAGAAAAACTGTCTTATTGACTAAGCCTTTTTACTACGCCTTTTTTGACACCTCCATGGCTGAGCGACATAAAGCACACGTTCTGGCAGCTTCCGGTGCGCAGCAAACAGGTTGTAAGTTAGCGGTGCGTTGAGTGTTATTTGACTTTTTCGGGAAATCTATATATATAAAAGAAAGTCGTGTTAGTTACACTACTTATAACTCAAGAACGGCTGTACCGATATGGCTAAAAATTGGTGGGTAGGTAGCTTAGAGCCAGGAGATGGACATAGGCTATAATTTATGTGTGTCAGTTAGATAAATAGAAAAACTGTCTTATTGACTAAGCCTTTTTACTACGCCTTTTTTGACACCTCCATGGCTGAGCGACATAAAGCACACGTTCTGGCAGCTTCCGGTGCGCAGCAAACAGGTTGTAAGTTAGCGGTGCGTTGAGTGTTATTTGACTTTTTCGGGAAATCTATATATATAAAAGAAAGTCGTGTTAGTTACACTACTTATAACTCAAGAACGGCTGTACCGATATGGCTAAAAATTGGTGGGTAGGTAGCTTAGAGCCAGGAGATGGACATAGGCTATAATTTATGTGTGTCAGTTAGATAAATAGAAAAACTGTCTTATTGACTAAGCCTTTTTACTACGCCTTTTTTGACACCTCCATGGCTGAGCGACATAAAGCACACGTTCTGGCAGCTTCCGGTGCGCAGCAAACAGGTTGTAAGTTAGCGGTGCGTTGAGTGTTATTTGACTTTTTTGTGAAGTAAATTATAAACAAACGCGTTATTTCCTTTAAAACTATATGTGATAAGTTGTCAGAAACGATTGTCACTTAAGAGTTTTTACTCTTCTGAGCCTGAGAGGTAGAGAGCGCTTGATGGGATAGCTCCTGCACTGCAGTTAAAGAGGTTGTTCTTCTCACCACTATTTTATCTTCTCTTCTTCTATATATATAAAAGAAAGTCGTGTTAGTTACACTATTTATAACTCAAGAACGGCTGTACCGATATGGCTAAAAATTGGTGGGTAGGTAGCTTAGAGCCAGGAGACGGACATAGGCTATAATTAAAATGTGTCAGTTACATGAATAGAAAAACTGTCTTATTGACTAAGCCTATTTACTAAGTCTTTTTTGACACCTCCATGGCTGAGCGACATAAAGCCGAGCGACATAACCCGTTCTGGCAAGTTCCGGAAAGCAGTAAACAGGTTGTAAGTTAGCGGTGCGTTGAGTGTTATTTGACTTTTTCGTGGAAAAAATTATAAACAAACGCGTTACTTCCCTTGAAATTTATATGTGATAAGCTGTCAGAAACGATTGCTCATTCCTAAAATCCCGATGATCCCAACCGATATGCCGTTTGAAATTAAAAGAATTCAATTTCCGATCCGTCTTGCATTTGTCATGACCTTTAACTAATCACAAGGCCAATCCTTAAAAGTTTGTGGTTTGAATCTAGAACATCATTGTTTTTCCCATGGTCAATTATATGTGGCATGTTTACGGGTCGGAAGACCATCTGCGTTGTTTCTTTTTGGGCCTGATAATAAAACAAAAAATGTTGTGCATCACAAGGTACTTTAGTGAAGAGCAACCTATGTACTAAAATACAGAAACAATAATGAATGATTAATGTAGGTACTTAACTGTTTTTGTATTTTCTAATAATAAAAAACTTAATAAATTAAAAAAAAATTCTTATTTATTGCCTTTAAGGCGGAACAGAGTTCGCCGGGTCAGCTAGTTAGCCTCTAAAATAAAATGCATTAGAATTTTGAATAATAGTGTCGTAGCACAATAAAAAAAGTTTTTATTTGTCGGCACAGTGCCATATATATGCTCTTATTTGAAATTACTTACAGGGATTAACTAATATCGATCACTTCACTCATGGTAGCCAATAATTTTTTTATACAATACTTTATTCTTAAAGAGTTTATTAATTGATGATGCTAAATACTATATAAACAAAATGAAGAAACATAAGAATGTTGCATAAGTGTTCCAGATCTCCATTGAAAATGTTGTCCATCCAAGTAATGCATTATGAGATGAAATAAATCTAAATATAACATAAAAGTTATGTTTCCAGCATTCCAATAAACTCTAAATAACAAATTCCCCCAACTGTTAATAAACCATTTTGAAGGCTTTGAACATTGTAACAAGCTTAGATAAATCAAATGGGAATATAAGAATATGTTTGTTTTAAGCAACATATGAACCAAGTCGGACACCCTGTATACAGTCGAACCTGTTTATCTCGAACTTGCTTTTCTCGAAAACCTCTCTATGTCGAATTTTTTCAATTTCCCTGCTTTTACAGCATAAATTTAATATTTTTTCTCATGTTTATCTCGAATGATTTTTCTCGAAAACCTCTATATCTGGAATTTTGACGACTCTCATTTTTGAATTTCATCTCCAGCCACCCTTATCGATGGTATGACTTGGAGACAAAAATCATCTTCTGCACAATCATTCACAGACTATGTTTGTGCTTAAAGGTATGCATTCACTTGCTCCCGATATACTCATCACAATTGGCAAAACATGGACTCACAACAAGTTATACGGTAAAATATTCAACACCATCAATGCAAAACAATCTATTAAGTATTTAACTTTTCCAATTGCTTGTTTTTGTAAATTTTATGGCAACCTATGTATCTCGAACTTTTTCTTCTGTTCCTTGAAATTCGAGATAGACAGGTTTGACTGTACTAATTATAGTTGGTTCTCTGTTTAACGATTTTCTTTATTTAAAGATGACTTTCCACAGTCCTTGACCACCCATTGTAGGATTAGAGAGAGTTCTGTTTAAGGACGATGTTTTGTGGTTCCTTAAAAATTGTTAAATAGAGAATTAATCATACTTAATTTTAAGTCCAGAATAAATGCATAAATTGAATTAATGTGAACGTCAGTAGAGTAAGGGCCATGCTCCACATCAGCGTAAAACGCGACCGAAACTGAAGGCAGAAACTGAAAATCCGGGTACTTTCCTTTTTACGCGGCGTAATAGAGGACCGAAAATTTTTGCATTTTTAATTTATCCAACAGCCAATAGAAATTCATCGTGAGATGTAAACATTTCTAGCCTTGGCGGCCGCCATTGCTATACTGCATTACGAAAGTGCATTTGGTAAATATTCAAAAGGATAAGTGAGAAAATACCCATTACTTAATGACAAAAAATCAAGTGAAAAAGCAAAATGGGGGGCAACTAGTGAAAGGCTTAAAATCAGCTTTCAGTTGAGGCTTTTAAAATTCACTATCTCGTTATATGTAATCATGTCAACAATTCCTGTCCTTTGCGAGATTTTTATTGTTTTATTCAAAACTCGGCGGGATTACGGGAGTCTAGTTTCTTGGCGAGATTCGAAATAATGGTGCTTCGGCTGCTTTACATTGTAATGGAACTTACAATTTATGACATGCTTTGCTAAGTTATTGATTGCTTGGCGAGATTGGAAATATATGTTTAATTCCGCTCGTGTATTTCCTTATTTTAATTGAGCTTAAAAAAAAAGATTTGACCTTTGGCTTAGTTATGGATCGCTTGGCGATAATAAAACAAGCTAATGTTGTGTAAAAAAGTTTTAGTGAAATGTTTTGTGTTTTGATAAATACTTCCATTTTTAAATATAGCAAATTTTTCAAGATTAGCGATTCATTAAAGAGTGTGTAGGTTATTTTACGTATTAAAGATTTTTTAAAATTTATTTAAGTTACGGCTTACGTGTTTTATTTTTGACGGCGTATTCAAAATATATATAAATGCTTCATGGCTTTGAGGGTCTAATTTATTTGGCAAAGTAAGTAAGCACTGATATTTTTTTTAGGTACAATAACAGCCATAATTTTGAAAACTCGATACGACCCCGAAAACATAGCGTTGCTATAAATTCATTTCGCAGAATATATAGTATAATTGCGAACGGTACGGAAACATTGTCTACGCGTTTACTCAAAAATATTAGCACCAAAGCCATTGCAAAATGTCCATTAAAATGTAAAAACTCAAAACAACAAATAATATATTCAACCATCAAATCAAGTTTCATGGCATCGTGCTGCATTTGCTGTATTTTTCGCCAAACATCTACTCAACACTCCGAAGCTTTTTTTTTTATCACCTCTAATGCTTAGTATGCTTTCTTCAACAGCAAAAAAAAAAAAAAAAAAAAGCTATTTTTTTCTTGAAATAAAAAAAAAACAACTTTTAAGATTTAAACAATAGAAAATAAATGCAATGCTTAGCGAAATTCACAAAAAATACTTGAATGGGAATTTTATAGGTAGTTTGGTTCGTTTCCGCTAAATATATCCGTTTAAAGTGAAAATAAAAAACCGCCAAGTAAAAAAAACAGGACTTGGCTCATAACAAGCTTTATCATGATGGGTAATTCCATGCCAACTAAATTAAATACCTATTAAAGCTCGGTTATTTGTTGCCAATCTTTCACCCAATCGTATAATTTCGAATAATGCTTCATAATGAGGTATTTTTCCTATTTGTTATCTAAATATCAAATATCCAATGAAAATGCAAGGATTATTCCGTCAGATGGCGCTTTTTTTCTGCGCAGAAAAAAAATTCTGCCCAAGTGGAGCACGCGTCCGACCGAAAAGTGACCGAAACCGAAAAAGGAAAATTTTACGCTTCTGCCCAATTTTTCTGCTTTACGTCGATGTGGAGCAGGGCCCTAAGAGAAACAAACACTAAGAAATACTACATACTTTCTTGAAGAACTGAGACAAATTTATTATAGAGATACTTGCACATATTATTGCCTCAAAGAAACAGTGAGACATCCTAGTGTTGCTCTGAGGCAAACACCATTATTTTGGAATTTAATACAAAATACGAGTATGCAATAGAGAACCTTCATACTTCCTTTCAAATAATGAGATTCCTAAGATGGAATAGTTTTCGACCCAAAGTAACTCCAGATATGAAATCTTTTAAAGCTCGGAACTAACTAGGTTCTTCAGCAAAGATAGCTGTAACTAAACTGCATTTACTTTAATTTTAGCTAAGACAAAATATTTTGCAATGTTTAACATTCTATATAAAATTTTTATTATATGAAGCAGTAAATAGGAAAGGGATGTAAGTGATTTGTTTCAAGTTTTGAGTAAAGTGTATGCCAAGTTCAAAACCTAATTAACCCATTAATGCCTAGCGTCCCTTTTTAGGGACGGTCCTAAAAGTGAGTCTGAATTTTCCACAAATGAACATTTCAACCAAATAATTGTGTTCAATTATTGCTTTGGTATTGCTTCAATTCCGTATTAACAGATTTCAGCACATAACCGCTGTAAAGTGTGATCTGTAGCCATTTGATTATGATCTTCATCAAAAATTACATCGTTCACAATCTCAAGAACAAAAAGCTAAGTTTTTAAAGTTAATAACAAGTAAATCTATCTGTGTTTGATATATGTGCTACTTTGATTGATGTTTTAGTTTACCTTTTTTTGCAATTTTGTAAATTATAAATTTTTTTAGGATTTTATAGCAATTTAAGAACGTCCCTAAAAAGGGACGCTAGGCACCAATGGCTGCATTGTTTAACCGTTGCTGGTTTCTTGCTTAGAATCTATAATTTATGTCAAAAGAAGTTAGTAAATGTTTTTAGCCTGAAAAACAGATAATAATTGTCATTTTTAAAACCTATTTTATTTTAAAAATCTAATTAAATTAATTAATATATAAACTTGATTATACAACGTTGTTAAATATTTTCTCTTTTTTTTTAATTACAAAAAATACTTAAGGTAAATTTTGAAAGAAAGCTATTTCAAAAATGTAGTTCTTTAAAACACTAATTATTCGTTGTATTTAATTACTTTTCCATTATGTATTTAGGTGTCTATTATTGTTTAGTCTGACTCTGACTGTTGGGGAAGAAGCCCTAAGCTGCTTCAGAAGCTTAGCATTTCACCTTGATGAAGAATTCAAGGATTACATATGTATCTGTTGTTTGGAAAAAGGGGGGGGGTTGCAGATTTAATTTCAGAATTCCCTGAGAATGCCAATTTTGATCTCTACTGTGACAATTTATTTACTTCTCTTGCGTTCCTACGTGATTATTTGTCGCAGAAAGGTTTTGTGCAAGAATCGGACTAAAAAATGCTCATGAACTAAAGTTACGCTGTTCAAAAAAGAAAAGAGAGGAAGTTTTGAATAACTGTCGATGACAGGTAAAATAATATTACGTTGGTTCGGTGGAATAATAGCAATGTCATAACTATTGCATTGAATCTTCATGGAGTTCATCCTATTGTAAAGGCTAAGCGATTGTCCAATAGCGAAAAGAAAGTAATTGAAATTGATAAACCAACTATATATGGTTGCTCAGTACAATCGTTGCATAGGGAAAAAGATCCCATGCATCAAATATCGGGAACTACCGGTTTTTGATTCACTCTAAAAAGTGGTGGTAGCCGCTCTTCATTTTTATTTTAGAAGTTGCTGTACAAAATGCGTGGAGCTCAAGAGTACCGGATTGAGTTAGGTATTATGGGGCTAGTTGTTATATTGCTTTGAATAAGACTCAGGTAAGATGTGCCCATTGAAGTAAAGAGCTTATCGGAATGCAGCAAAAGCAATACGAAGGTTTGCAGAACAAATGCTTTGCTGACTTTCATCCTCAACAACACCAATATTTCCTTGTTCTCTGAATCTACTTCCCAGTTTATGTTAATTGCTGCTTTTATTTCTTCTTATAAATTGTCATTTTCAATATTGCATCGTAGGCAGAAAAAAAAATTTGGTAAAAAAGTATGTACCCTCTGGTGCCTAGCGTCCCTTTTTAGGGACGATTTTTCTTTCTTAAATAAAAAATTTAATTTTTACATGATAATTTTTTAACTATTTTTCCTGTCCATTAAACACTATTTGTAACCAGTATACAAAGTATCGTTGAAAAAAAAAAGTCAGGCATTAATGGGTTAAATTAGGCTTTCATGAAAAAGTTTCTTTTTAAATTGTGCCAAATTGCTCGAAAACAGAGGAGAGCTTCTTTCACCATTTGTATTAGTTTTGGTACTTGCATCTCCTTGCTTCTCACTGTATTTTAAAGACATATGATCCAAATAGCATGAAAAATACTGAAATTACATCACCGTGTGAGCAAATACAAAATTGTTGATAGATTATACAACACCTGCAAGTTCAAACACGGGCTTTTGGTTCTATATAGCCAACTATTTTAACTAGGATGCATGAAATTAATTGGTAGATGTTAAATTTAACTTGTGATGCCCATTCTTTTTGTTCTGCAAGCAGTATTTTGCTATTTCAAAAAATACTGAATTCAGTAAAAATATTGAAAAAATCACATGTCTGATTTTAACTCTTTTAAGCATTTTTCTATATTTCATGAAGGCTATAATTCATCGTTGTTTTTTTCAGTTTCATTAACTTTTCAAAGCTTTCGCTGATCTTATAAGAACTTTGTTTTCATCACACTTAAAAGTATCTATATATATAAAGCAGGGGTGATTGTGTTCCGGTATTTTCATGATCGATTCTGGTATTTTCATGGTCGAAAATACCGGAAATAAAATATTTTTAATTATGTTTTTGTCTTCCCACCTTCGGTATTTTTTTTTTTTTTCGAATTTTCGGGGATTTTCCGATAATTACTAATAATATTCATCGAGCAAAAATGTTAAGATGCCATTCTATTGTTTTTGACTAGAAACTATTTGAATGTATGAAATGTGTCTTGTTTGTTTATGAAAGACAATTTATTATTAAATGTGTATAATTATAAAATTAGGTGTGCTTAAATAATAGAAGCCTTGTTGTTTTGAAAAAAGCACCCCCCCCCCCCCCCACACACACTTCTCTTCAAAACTTTCAGGTATTTTTTCATGAACTCACAATCACCCCTGATATAAAGATGACGGTGTTTGTTTGTTTGTTTATTTGTTCGTTTGTAACCGCTGGCCAGAAGCCCCCACAGCACCTACAGACAAGAAACTTGGTTCAAAAATTCGAACGTATCCCGCTGTATTGCACCTCGAGGGCCAAATTTTTAATTTCGAATTAGTTATTTTTAAATTAATTAATTAGCCTCATTTTTGGTGTATCCGCCATAATTGAAGGGGGAAAACCTTCCCCCACCCCAAAACATTATATATCGCTGGAAAGGTTTTTTTTTTTTTTCTGAGAAAGAAAAGTTTTAGCACGTTTCTGTCCGTTAATTAGGACAGGAGATATTAATTAATCAAATTTAGTCGATTTTCAAGGCTTAACTCTGTACGCAAGACTGAAACACTAGATCCATTTTCCATACAAGCTGCTCTTTCTTAAGTGGTTTAAATTTACGTATAGAGTTAAACCTTGAAAATTTACTAAATTTGAGTATATCTCCTGTCTTTTTGATTTATTTGGCGAATTGTTTTGAACTTTAAAAGGACTTTTAGTGTAGTTTAAAATGTTGTGGAGAAAACGGTAAGACTAGAATTTTTTATGCGACATTTTAAAAGAACTTAATGCATTTACAGCTTTTAAAATACTGTGAGATGTATAGCTGTGATGCCTAATAAGTGAATTTGAGCTGTAATATAAGAATATATTCTTAAAAATTAAAGTTTTGTTGTGGCCAATAACGCTCACAACATTTTCAGAAAATTATAGTAATTAGCCCCCTATGAAGAGGACGCTACTGATAGCTCTAAATGTTTAGCAACATAAAAATCAAATGAAGAGTTTAATGTATTAAATAAACTCATGTCTCTAAAAGACTTCTAAAATATTTTTGGAGGCAAAATGAACAAGATAAAAGCACCGAAATATCAGAAGGGAGTTTTAAATAATACATGACCGTTATACAAAATTTGGCGCTTTTTTTTCCAGAATGATTTTTCTAAAAACTCTACTAATACTGAAATACTGACTGCAATTATAACAACAAATGCAAATCTGACTAATGAAGATAATGTGACAGCAGCAACAATTGTGATAACTCCTCTGAAAACTCCTATAAATTGGTGTACGTCATCTACTTCAAACAAAACAACTCATTGTAGCAAATTTATCGATGATTACCAACAAAATGCGCCAAAAAGTGGGAGAAAATAACTGTTTGGTTTCATAGCCAATAACTATGCTAAGTTGGCCAATTACTATCAATTTGACATTTTTGTTTTTGCGTTGACTTTTTTCTAATAATATATCTGAAAAAGTTTTTTCAGACAGTATGAGTAGTAAAATACATTAATATAGTATCATGAAGTATTTTTTATTTATGCAGAAATATTTCATTTATTTTTTATTCAAGTATACAAATACGATGTCGCTAAAGTGGCAAATTACTATACCGCTTCAATTATAATAATTTTTCTTCAGAGGGTTGGAGTGAATTTAAATTTATTCAGTGGACTTCCTTCCCATTTAAATGCACGGGCATCGCCATGCGGGTACTGCTAGTATATAAATAAAAATGAGTAGTTTTATTTCTTACCTTCATGTCAGTTCCTCCGTGTTGACGGTGGCCCAAAGCTCCGAACGGATAAGATCCGTTAGCCGGATTTAGGTCGGAGCGTGCAGAAATCGCATTCTCTGCACTGTAAGGAGGCGTGCAGTTGCATCGAGAAATCGGGTCGTGTGTGTAATCATTGTACCTGGAAAAAAAAATTAATACATTGACAGTTTTTTTTTTTTTGCAATTATGGCTCTAGTGAATGTATATTCAAAAGTAAATTGTAGTGCATACAACTGTTGCCCAAACAAATTGTGGGAAGGATGAGCTCCTGGATTTAACAGTATTTTGAAAGTACTAAAACATATTTAGCTGTCGCCATCAAAATTTCAGCACATATATAGGAATTTGTTATGTGAGTACAGAACTTTCAGGTTTAAGTTTCAAAATATTAAAATCCTTTCTCCCAATAAGTAATCCAGGGTTCCCACTTCTTTTTCAAAACAAAAAATAAGGACTTTCTAAGGACCTTTTCCCAAAAAATTAAGGACCTCAAAAGTATTTATTAAATGCATTTATCAAATATGCGTGAATTTTATGGGTTACACAAACACACCTTGGTTTAAAAAAAAAAAAAATTCTCAGAAAAATATTTTTAAAGCCTTTATCATTAGATTTCAAAGTCAAGACTAAAAAAATCTTTAAAATAAAGAAAATTGTGATAGATCCTAACCCTGGTCATTAAAGTACTAGCTTTGAATGCAAGATGCACCAGAATCTTTGAGACTGTGTCTGGCAGAAATAGAAGTAAAAAATATGTATTAAACAAATACATTAAGTTATGTGAGGAAAAAAAAGGGTGAATTTGCTATCAAGGAAACAAAAATGCTGAAACGGATTTCAATACATGGCAAGGAGCAGGGCTGGATTTATGTACAAGCTGAATAAGCTGCAGCTTAGGGCCCTGTTTCGTTAGGGGCCCCAACTCGCAAAAATTTTTATTATTTGTTCTTAAAAAATGAAAAATACATGAAAAAAAAAATCCCGTTTTTCTTAAAAAGCTCTAAAAGTTAAAATAATGTAGTTACGAATTTCTAACAAGTGCGAGAGGAGTAGGATGCAGAAATGTGCCAAATATTTTTCTTGCTACAGCCTGCAGCAAAAATGTAAAATCATGGTTTTCACGTTTCTGTAACACACTGGTTCAGATCAGTCATAAATTTTTAAGTTTGGGGGCCTGCCACAATGAATTTTTAGGGGCCTCTTAGAGGTAAGCAGACTTATTTAAATTACTTTTCTGAAGCCGTTGAATTCTAATTAGGCCCCTATGTTGTGTGCCGTAATGGCAACTCGCAATTGCAACATTGTAAATCCGCCACTGCTATCCCAATCCTATAGTCTAACACAGTGCTCCGCAACCTTTTTTCCTGTGCAGCACACTTTAAAAATTTCCAATTCCCTGCGGCACACTGAACTCACAATGACAATAAAGAAACGGAATTATATAGAATCAGATAGAATTATACAGAATCAAAAATGTTCAAACTGCAATCATCGCAAAACATTCATTCGTCCTATATTGTATTTTTTCATGTAGATTTATTTATTTATTTTCTTGCTTAGTTCCAGAACCGAGCTTTGAGTTGCCATGTAAAAATTAAATTTGTATCTGAACTCGGAACTGGAAAAGAGAAAAACAAAAGCTAAAATTTTGAGCCCGAGATGGCACACTCCCTGCCAGGGAGATACAGGTAGTTATCAAAATAATGGAAACACTTGAGATTCATAAGAAAAATCTACCGTTCATCGCAAAATAAGCGATCGACTGTTCTTTAACTTTAGTCATACAAAATATAGACTTCACCGGACATTTTCACATTGAAATTAAATCACTCATGCATTTGGGGGGCGACAAAAAGAGGAGTCGGAAGAAAAACCGCTTTTTGACCATAACTCTTCGAAAATAGCTCGGAATAAGCTATAAATTTCAGTAATTAATTAGCATACTATGTATAACTACTGTACAAATTTTTATGAACGTACCACTTATACTTCCGAAGATATAAAACATTTTTAAAAAAATGGCAATTTTATTTGAAGGGTTTTTGCTCATAACACGCAGAGTTTTTGATCAAACCTTATCAAAACTTCAGGAAAGATGACAAAATACAAGAGAAAGAACATACTAAAACGGTAAATAAAAATATTAAAAATCCGATGAGATATGAACGTTAAAAGAAAATAATTTTTCACGGCACATGCGCGAACGACAGAAATTTATAACTACAAAAATATTGTAGCCTGGTTTATAGGGCATCTTATAAAAAAAGTTCCAGTTGAATATCGTAAAAATTGAAAAAGATATCAGCGATCTAGTGAGCTGTAATTCAGTCATTTGCAGACAATACATAAATGGCAAGGGTTTGTCCACAAATAGTGTGGTGACAATCGAGCTTTTTTATTTCAGTGTTAAATTGTATACAGTTTGAAAATTTATATTCGGCATAGAAGTCACATTCGGCCAAAAAGACCTTGTACGTAGGTGGCCAAAAGTATCCGGACGCCCCGTGAAACGTTGGTTTTGAACGATGAAGCAATAGCCTTTAATTTAAAAATAGCTCTTTGTGGACTGTCCCTCACTATGTGTGTATTGTCTGCGAATGAATGGAATACAGCTCACTAGATTGCTGATATCTTTTTCAATTTTCATGAGATTCAACTGGAACTTTTTTTATAAGATGCAGTAAAAATCAGAGTACAATATTTTTGTAGTTATAAATTTTTGTCGTTTGCGCATGCGCCGTGAAAAATTATTTCCTTTTAATGTTCATATCTCATCGGATTTTTAATATTTTTATTTACCGTTTTAGTATGTTCTTTCCCTTGTATTTTTTCATCTTTCCTGAAGTTTTGATAAGGTTTGAACAAAAACTCTACGCATTATGAGCAAAAATCCTTCAAATAAAATTGCAGTTTTTTAAAAAATGTTTCATATCTTCGGAAGTAAGAGTGGTACGTTCATAAAAATTTGTACAGTAGTTATACATAGTATGCTAATTAATTACTGAAATTTATAGCTTATTCCGAGCTATTTTCGAAGAGTTATGGTCAAAAAGCGGTTTTTTTTCTGATCCCCCTTTTTGTCGTCCCCCAAATGCATGGGTGATTTAATTTCAATGTGAAAATGTCCGGTGAAGTCTATAGTTTGTATGACTAAAGTTACAGAACAATTGATCGCTTATTTTGCGATGAACGGTAGATTTTTCTTATGAATCTCAAGTGTTTCCATTATTTTGATAACTACCTGTAGGTCGATATTCCCGTTTGAGGAAGAATTTCTGGAAAGAGTAAAATTTAAAAATTCTGCATAATTAGTTCATTTTGTGTGAATTAGAATTCATGTTTCAAAACTGAAAATATCCCAAGAAGTTTAAAAGGGGTAGGACAGCAAATCCCACCTTCGCCCTGTTGGGTTTGTAGAATTGCGCATGATTGACAATGTGGATTGAAAAGTTATAGAATGATATGAATGTTCCTTGCCCAAAGCTTTCAAAGAAAATACATCCTAGAATTTCGAAAACACCGCGGCACACTGGTGGCGGAGCACTACTACTACTCTAACACTTAAAGGCAATATTTCAAAAACCTATTAACACTACATAAATTTGGCAATTAATATCTAAAAATAGAATAATGCAACTATATCTTTTTTATGAAATAAGCTCTAATTACGTATTTCTAAAACTTAAAATTGTCATGTAAATTCTGTCCGGAGTTTTTTCAAACAGTCCCCTGCCACAAATTCAAAGTTTCAACAGAAAAAATCTGTTACTCTTTCAAATATTTTTATGCATGAAGTTTAAAGTAATCAGTGCGAAATTGCTGAGGACGGTGTTGAAACGCCACTTTGTTCAGTTTGAGAGCCACATTTTTAATGATCATCGTGATCGTTGGGAAAATGGTCCTTTGAGTAGTGATTTTATTGATGTTAATTAGTTTAATTATGAAACATATTAGTTATTATGTCAACGATTGCCTAAATTTATTGGTAGTTTCGTAACTAACTATGTTCCAATTATTTTGCAGATATTACGCAACAAAGTGCAAATTTAGTCCCCTGGCACATCACACACTCCAGGGTCCCCATACCTACCACAACTTGTGGTTTAACCGGGATAGGGCCCTGAAGAGCGCTCCCGTCCCCTGGCACAGGGAACTCACCTCTATCATGATTTATCAGTAAAACACAAACTTCAATTGGCCCTCTTTCGAAACAAAGTAATAGATTCATTTCCTGAGCAGTAGTATTACAATTATACGAACATTTCAAAAACATGCCCCGAGAGATTTGGCATGGAAAATGACGAGTTTACAGAGAAAATTTAGCCTTTAGGATAAATAGTGGTGAAAGCCAACAATAATTTTTACTTGAATCAACCTAGATGAAGATGGATTAAAATTTTCGAGTGGAAGCAATAAAGTAGCAAGTGTGCAAGTCTTCAATTATAAATATTTTCCTTTGACTGCATTGATTGGCATGATGAATAATGCGTTTAAATGAGGCAAAATGTATTATCCCCAGAGCATTAAAAAACCATGGTTAAAAGTAATGCTCACAGCTTGCAGAGCTGACACATGCAGCCAGCTTTGTCATTATGCCAATATTGAAAAACTAGTGAAAACAGTTCTTAGTAATTTTCTTTATTTTTCCATGTTTTATGAATGATGCTATCTAGAAAACTTTCAATATGATTAGGGATCAAAAAAACTAAAAGTTTAAGCTTCAGGAAAAAAAACTGTAACAAACAGTTCATCGAAAAATTCAGTATTTACACCTCAGTATTTACTTCTATAAATATTTTGGAAAAGTTAAAAGAATATTTTTTCCATTCTCGCTAGCAATTTCAAATCATTAAATTACTAGTAGTAGTGAAAAATAAGGACTTAAAAATTATTTTAAGGACCTTGAATCAAAAATAAGTACTTTTAAGGGCCCTTATTTTTCAAAATGAAAAATAAGGAGTTTCTAAGGACTTTTAAGGACCGTGGGAACCCTGTAATCTTAGATTTTTGGGAGGCAAAAGCGTGATTTTTAAGCAATCACTGATTTTTTACTGGACTCATCTATGCTTAAAAATAATAATTGAACTTCACAATAAAAGTTCTGAAAGAACTAAGAGAAAAAACTATCTACAGTAAAATCGGATTGCAACAAAAGGTTCATTTCATAAAGATAATTGTTCCGTTCTGTTTTAATTGCCGTTACATTGCTTAAACTATTATAACAAAATTCCTGTTGCAACAAATACAATTTATAGTCTTTTGAAGTTTGTTGTAGCAGGACTTTACTGTATAATAATAGTAATAAAAGAGAGATACATAACAGATATAAACATAGAGACCACAACTTCTGTCAAAAGAAATCTCAAGATTTTGAGGATAAATTAATTTTTTTGTGGATTTTTTTTTTTTTTGTGTGTGTGTGTGTGTGTGTAGCTCAAAATGCACGACTTTTTGAAATTTCCTGAACAGACAGCTAAGAGTGATGTAAATTTTGAATATAATCACCTAAGAAAAATTGAAAGCACAAACCTCATGAGTTTCATCATCGACTGCAAATCAGTAACTTTTTTGTGATCTCTTCTGAATATTTGGGCCCTTGGGTTCATATCATAGGTAAACCAATCTCCAAACTTTTGTGCATTGGCTTGGCCTCCACTTAAATTGAAGATATCTTCAAAATATCTAGAAAAATTCAAACAAACATAAAATTAGCATATACTTTTCAATCCCGAACGTATTTTAAAATTCGGAAAAGTAGCAAGAACATGCTGGGGTCTATGCCTTTATCAACAATTTCTAAAAGCGACAAATTCAAGTATGGCCCTCAAATATGATCTACTTTGATGAAAACAAATGTTTACTACCTTTCTTCCTAAGACTACCCTTTTAGCCCTCCCAAAGTTAGCCTAAAACTGATTTTAATTTCTAAAAAAAAAAAATGGGAACAGACTGTTCTTCCTTTACGGTTACCAAAAATAGCCGAAAATTGAATTTCTAAGATTTTAATGTTAGTACATTTTTGAAAGAGCTACCAGATTCCCAAATCTCAACAAAGATAGCTTTATGTTAGAATTAAACTTCAGGTTCTGGCATTTACCCAATGCCTACGTCTTTGCTTCTGTAAACCTTGTGAAAAGCATCACAAACTACGAGATTAAACTTAACAACAATTTAGTAAACAAAACAAAATAAAAAAAGTTACACACGTGTGTGAGTGTATCTGATATGCAGCGCCTTACACAAATCCTGATAGCTATAAATACAGAAAAAAGAACTGTTGCCATCTCAAAAGTCCATTTTACAAACGCTGATATGCAAATTAGAATGAAAAATAAGTTTGTTATAAACAATGTTAACAATAAATTTTAAACAGGGACATGCAAATAAAGCATCAAACAATAATTTCAAAAACCTGTTCCAACAGCTTTAGGTAGTAAATTCCTCAAGAGACCATGAAATTAACCTATTCCTAGAGAGACCTTTTCCTTAATGCCATTTGATTAACCTTTAACGTAATGAAAGCCTTTTTTTTATTTTTATTTTCCAGAAATGTTTGACTACCCACAAG
Organism: Uloborus plumipes; assembly: GCA_038373865.1. NCBI lineage: Eukaryota > Metazoa > Arthropoda > Arachnida > Araneae > Uloboridae > Uloborus > Uloborus plumipes. The sequence goes on from JAXGGA010001106.1 coordinate 56,791, forward strand.
TCCTTTCAATCCAAGCTATAATCGACTTGGTCGACTCAAACTTCACAGTAATAATTTATTAAAGAAAATATTATTTAAAAAAAAAACTGGTTATACTTACGGGACATTATACGAAGGAAAGTAAGTTTGATTCCTCAGTAAGCTAGTCACGTCAGCGCTATGCAAGTAACCACTGAAAGAAAAGGAAAAAGTTATTCCCAGAAAAACATTTTCGTTTTTCTCTTTATTATAAAATCAACATAGCTTCACAACAGGTTCCATTATTTTCAAATTCTTACATGGCAAAATTTAAGGATAATTTTTAATCAAGCAATACATGCAGAAACTTTTGCTACTTGACGAACCAAATTGTGGCCATTTCAATCAACATTTATAGCAAGAAATGCAAAAGAATTCTTACGGCAGTTGTTCCAGCACCCATAAAAGCCCATCTTGAAGTGGTTTTCCTGGTTGGAATTTCTTATAATCCAATACCATCCACTGGTTATTGTAACTGGAAAAAATAAATAAATACGTACACATACATATCTATGATACAGCGAAAGAAAAAAATCTGGAAAATGTTGTTCTTCACTGGTGAATGCCATTATTTACAGTAACTCGATGCATGTCCAAATATTTATCCTTATTTCTAGGTTACAATGGGACTTAACCATACAACTTAAACCATACACTAATATTTAATGTTGAATATCAGAGATTTGCAAATTTCAGACCAATTAAGTGTCACAAAAATTGATGTAACTTTCTTGATTCTCTGAGTCACAATGAGGAGATATGTATCACTGTAGAAGAGCTTTCACTCAAAACTTACTCAAAAAAATTTAAAGAGCAATTAGGTTTTTTTTTTTTTTTTTTTTTTTGACAACTATAATTGTGATAAATGTTAAGCATTACAGGGGTGATTGTGTTCCGGTATTTTACCGGATTTCCGGTATTTTCATGATCGATTCTGGTATTTTCATGGTCGAAAATACCGGAAATAAAATATTTTTAATTGTGCTTTTGTCTTCCCACCTTCAGTATTTTTTTATTTTTCGAATTTTCGGTGATTTTCCGATAATTACTAATAATATTCATCGAGCAAAAATGTTAAGATGCCATTCTATTGTTTTTGACTTGAAACTATTTGAAACTATTCAAATGTATGAAATGTGTCTTGTTTGTTTATGAAAGACAATTTATTATTTCATATGTATAATAATTAATTATAAAATTAGGTGTGCTTAAATAATAGGAGCCTTGGTTTTTTGAAAAAGCACCCCCGCCCCCCACACACACTTCTCTTCAAAACTTTCAGGTATTTTTTCATGAACTCACAATCACCCCTGGCATTAAGATTTGAATGAAACGTGATCAAATAAGCTTTATGCCAAAATATGATTGAAGTGAAATACACTAACGTAACTAAATCACAAATAGTCGATAAAGTGCAGCATAAAGCTATTTCTAGGATACTGTAAAACCTCTTCATCAGAGCAAAAAGCTTCACACAAGAAAATTGTGACAAAACTGACAGTTCTCTCATGTCTTTCTTGTGTGTTAAGCTTTTTGCACTAATGAAGAGGCTTCATTGCCGACAGAGTGGTGCACGCTGGTCTCTCTCGCCCAAAGGCAAAGGTTCAAACCTGGCTCTAGTTGGTGGATTTTCAAGATGTAGGAAATCAACAATGTCTATCGTATGATTATGCGACATATAATAAATTGTTTTCACCTAATAATTGAACTTATTTCTAGGCCAGGATACTAACATGCAAGCCTTGGGACAAACTTTAAAATGATGTACCTTGTTTATTTAATCAGTAAAATGAACTAAAATAGTACTATCTTACACTCTTAAATGTGCACAACTCAGTATTACAAATTAAACTTGTGAAATTTTAGTGTAAAATTTTGAAATAATTCAAGCACATTTGAGAAACAGGTTGGGACATGCAAAAAGAGTGACTTTTGGGTTATTAAAAAATTTTTGTAGGAAAAAATAAATGAAGGATTGTTTTAAGTTGAATGGGATAACATTGGAAAAAGTATTTTGACAAATAGAAAAATAAAAAATCTTTCTAGGTAAAATAATTTTTTTTATCCTTCGGAGACATGATATTGTTAGGATTTTGGAGAATCACTCTTCTACATTTGACCTTCTGTAAAGTACATGTGTGCTTATTGACAAGCACCCGTGATGGTCTGAATATACAAGAAATTTAACCAAACATTTAATCTTTCAACAATGTATTTGCTATGCGTCGACATAGCAAAGTTTCACTGGTGAAAGTCAACATTCTCCAATTTTGGCCTCATATACATATTCAACACATGCAAATAGAGATAGAGAGAAAATATTATCCATATATTGTACATATTCAATTAAAAAAACATAATAAACTAACTAATAACAAAATTACTAACGTGCCACTATTCATAATTCCAAATAATTCTGTCCACTGTTCTCCAGTTACTGCTAATCTATTAGCAACAATATTTCTTTGATATTCCAAAATAGTTCCTTTGGGAGTTACAAACTTCCATAGACTTGCATTGCCATTTCCTATTGTGGTTTCAATTGCTGCCTAGTAACAAAAATAATGTATTTACTTAAGATATCTTTTTGAGCATTTTGTAAAAAACTAATTTTCCTTACTTCTTTACAAGATTTTTAATTCAATCTTTTTGTGTGTATATCCTAAAGCTTACAACTGTTGTATTAAACATAAAAGCCAACTTGATGCAAAGTTTTGTTGACATTATTTTACTAAACCTATAGTTTTATTTAAGAACAGATAATTGACAGAATAATAAAAGTAATTAGCAACAACATATTCATTAATAAACTAAAATGTCTCTCAATAAAAAGGGAGCACATTTAGTAATTGAAAAGTAAAAAAAAAAAATTTGTATTTTTTGCAAAAGTACATGATAAAAACTGTTAATAGTTTAGAAATGTCAACAGGCATACATTTTGCAAAGAATTATGCAGCTCTATAACTCTGCATTTTCAGACACACAAAACTAATCTCACTAACAAACACGAAGTATTCACTACATGATGCTAAGGTAATTAAGACAAAGTTATTGTACCAACCTTTAGGTTTTAACTACTTTTTTTAATAATTTTTGCAACATAATTGAAATTCCAATTAATATTTAAATGGAATGTGATAGTTGGGAAAAAATAAACAAAGACTTTACCCAAATTTCTCCAAAGTTATTTCTGTTTGCTTAGTTTTAATATTATTGCATGAGCACATAATATTTAATCAATACTTTTAAAAAACAAAATGGCTAAATTTCATAATGAATCCCTTTATCACATGAAATTTTCAATTTTTGTTGGAAATATTAACGACCCCATGTCAATTTATCTCAGTTACTCCAAGATTAAACAATGTGCTCTTCACAGATTTGACCAGCTGAGGGTTTTACTATTTTTGTGTGTGTGAAAAATGAAAATTCTTTTTTTTTCTTTCACGGGGAAAAGTGAAAAACGAAGTATTTTTCTGGTTATATATAGTCTATTCAGTTATTAAGAATATTTTTGATTATATGAATGAGTAAATAAAAGAATGAATAAATAAATAAGTGAATTATTAAATGAAATACAAATGAACTCATTAATAAATGAATATGTAAATGATTTAATAAATGATTGACTAAATATATGAAATGAACTCTTTTTTTTCATTTTGCCCCTCATGCACTTTAATAATAGGGAAGTTTTCGATTTTTCAATTTTATTTTTATATGATAGAGCAGTGGTGGCCAACTCGCGGCACGCGTGCCACAATGTGGCACGGCAGAGCAGTAAGAGTGGCACGCGAAGACTTTTTGAAAAAATTCCAAAATTGAAGAAAAAATGTTGATCTCAAAAATATTTATAAAAACTAAAATCCTTAACTGATAATATGACATTATGACGATTAAGTGTCAGGAGGCTGGCTTACGAATTGTCTGAACTGCAAAGTACTTAGCGTTACACTCGGCATCCAACGAAAGCTGTGACGTTACAGACAATGCTTTGTACAGCATATTTGTGCTTGACACGAATGAAACTTTCGATGCTGCAGAATGGATTATTGATCTGCAATAGTTTTAGCTGCGGGTGATGAAATTATAAAAAAAAAGTTAAATCTGCAACTAAAATTCAGAAACCAGATTGAACGAAATTCGGTATGGTTGCACAAATGAAAACCTTTAAATTGTTTTTGTTACATTACTCGAAACAAATTTGGGGAAAAAACTTCAAAAGTGTCATCGAATTATCCATCACAAACTCCTTGCCAAGGAATGAAACTTTTTCTCAGTTGGTGACCCTGTAGAGTTCACTGTATTGACAAACTACGAATTACAGCTCTGAATGTTTTGTGAACTTTTCCCAGGAGAAAGAGTAGAGTATGGCAAGCTACTCCTTCATTGAAATGTGCGATACCTAACCAAAGGAAAAATAGTCATAAGTTTTTAGAATTTTAGGGAGAGTGATTTTTAAAATATCTGGAAGGAAAGCAATGAGGACTTGCTACTTAGGAATGATGAATAGCGATTGAATTTAGCTATGTTATCTCTTGTTATCCGGCACTTAAGTAATTTAAATTTAAGATTGTATAAAGAAAAAGTTTCATAAACCAGTATAGGCCATCTACATTCTTTTATGATGAAACTTCAGTTTCTTTCTCTCTACTTTCGAGAAAAAGAAATAAAACATTAAAAATTAATACTGAAAGTAACAACCCAAATTTAATAATTTTCCAATGGTTATATGGAGAAAATTTTACATCTATTTTAAGTATTCATTCAATGTTAAGTTTGATGATTTTCAGGATGATAAAAAAAAATTCTGATCTTTTCAAATTCTTTGTCTATTTCTCTGCAAGATACTACTTGTTACCCTTCTAAAATCCAAATCGGAATTACTGACCTTTTGCATTGGTCATCAAATATAAGAGCTTACTTCAACAGAAAGTCATTCACGTTATATAGAAATTAGGAAATTTCTACCAACAAAAATTTTTCCCATTTATACACTTTAGCCATCTGGTGCTGTTGTAGATTTGGTTCAAAATACGCTTCTAAACAAATTTTTTTGTTATGAATGCAGAAAAATCTAAATACAGTTGAATATTAATTGATAGCACTTAAAACACTTAAACTTCTTTGAATACTCAAGAACTAATCCTAAAATTAAAGACTTGGTAAAAAAGATACAGACTCATAAACCACATTAAGTACAGACTGTTTAATTTTTAGAACATAATGTTTGATGTTATTTGTTTCTATTTTAAGTATAAGCCAACTGACAGAACCTATAAAAGTGTTTATTAACGATAACTCTTAAGTTTGGACTTGTTTTATCTCCATTGTCATTTAGATTTCAATTGCTCAGATTTACGAGAAAAAATGTCTCATTTGAGTAAGAATTACATAGTCAGCCAACATAAAATCCATTTTATTTTTTAAAAAAATTTCAGTTTTTTGTAAAAATACTATGTGGCACGCTGAGCTTTTTCTCTCCAGATAGTGGCACTCTCCCGAAAAAGGTTGGCTACCCCTGTGATAGAGCAACATACATGAACATCAATGGCGAAAAAAATTTTGTCCTGCGACAAGTAGTTTTTTTTTAAATAATTTTTAAATTTCAAGCGGGGGTGACGTCACTGGGCACTCGTCGGCGCTTTTGAACTTTCTACTAAGGCGAAGAAAGAGCGAGAAGCTTTAGATGCGAGGAGCGCGAGAAACCGGTTTCTCCGGCTTCCGCACTGTTGTTCGCTCTGCACTGCCGTATTTTTTTTTTCCTCGCCAAGTGATGCGTTCTAAAAATTTGAATACGGATTTCGCCAAAAAATATCAAAACAATCACCCCTAGCAGGGTATTGGATTGCTCTTTGATAAATCCAGTTTTAAATAGTGAATTAGTAGACTTTAAGGTATTGATTACGGAAGGAGAAAATCCCGCAATGAAACGATAATATAGCAAAAATTAAATTTTTATGGATGAAAGTTACTGCCATCCGACGTCACGGGTTTCGGTTTCAAGGCGCGCTTTTTTTGCGCGTGGGTTTTTAAAAAAATCATTAAGAATCAACCGTTGTGTTTTAAAATTCGTCAATGGTGAATTTTTGTGTTTTGTAAGCCTCTTAACAATATGTAGTAGTTAAAAAAGGGATATTCAATAGGTCACAACTACCCTATTGTATGAAATACTTAAAATAAAAATGAGCTTACTATTAAATAAATAAATATGGCAACGAATATAAATAAGTCTTAATTAATATTTAAAATGTTAATTGCATGATTTTTACCATTTTATAATAACAAAAATAACTTTTCTTAAACAGCAACAAAATATTAATATGAATATCCAGGGGCGGCGCTAGCTATGGGGCAGGGGGGAAATTTGGGGTGACTCTCCACCAGTAATTTTCAATGTTGAAGTTCTAAAAATGCAATTACGAGTTTTAATGATGTTAGGCGAGGGAGGTTCGGGACAGTTTAGGAGTTAAAGTCCAAAACATGTGTGATTAATATTTGTAAACCAGAATACACACAGTACAAAGGAAATATAAAAATTATTTACTTTACTGGAAAATTTTCGGGTTCACCCTTGTCTGACTTTGTCTTATGAAGAAAAAGAACTTTTAACAGCACCAGTCTACATTCAATAAGTGGATTCAGAGTTTTCGACTGTGAATGTTTCCTGGTGATTTATAATTCCATTAACAATATCTTGCAACTCATCTTTTTAACTATTTCAAATTTCTATTTGAGTTGTTGAAAACATTTCTTCTGAACTTTTACAGAGAATTGCAAGTTTTACTATTGAACTTCGTTAAACACAAACAAATGTGGTTTAAAGTTATGCTTAGAATTTTTATTAGTTTTGTTCAAATCATTAAATAGCCAGTTTCAATTTTCAATTTGTCAAAAGATATGCTCACATAACTGGAATGGTTACTTATTTGGTTCACATATTTCCAAGAACGCAGTTTCTAAACTAAATATATTCCCATTTTCAATCAAACAAATTACTTTTCGAATTATTTGTGGCCGACAAAAAAAAAATTAAATCCATATAAAACCTTACTAAAATTATTGGTTTCAGGCGGCCAAATAATTAACCACTCAAACTTATTATAAACTAGCTTAATACCCGGCGTTGCCCGGGTGCTTATTAATACAACATAGCATTCAGGGAAAATAAGTTTGAAAGAGTTCTATTCATATGGGTATAAAATAATTTGCATCAATCAGTCTCTTAGGTACAAACTTTGAAAAAAACTAAAATATTACAGAAAGTTAAACGTCTTATCAAAAGGTGAAAATTAAAGAGAAATGTTGTCTGTGCTTTGCCGCGTCCACTGACATGAAATATATGCACATGGAAGTGAAAAAATTGCATCAAATTCACCCGCCAAATTCAAAATATTAACTTTTCTCTATTAACTGTTCCCACCTACAAAGTAAAAATTATTATAACTCAATCTAATAAATCTGTCTGAAATAAATCTGTTTCTCGTTCTGAAGGCTTATCTCCATTACAGACGCAACTGTTGTCGCATTGCAAATTTGAAATTCAAATCCGTGGTTCTTTTTATAAAGTCCACATGAATTATGATTGTTTTTTACTTATTTCAATGCTAAAAGGAAATAGGTGAGCCTTAAATTGAAAATTCATTACTTTAATCGTAATCATTGTTGGAAAATACTAATATTTAAAAATCTTAAATTTCATCAATTTGAATACTAAAAGGCCTATCTCGATTACAATATAAATAGGCTAGATTCCTATAAAAGGGTCATTTTTTGACAAAAAATTTAAATTTGAGCTTTTTAGATTTTTTAAAATTTCAAGACCCCGCCTATGAGAATTCTAGGGCATCAAGGAACCTCTGTGTCAAGTTTGATGAAAATCTGATGCAAACTGTGGATTTGTATAGAGAACAAGTATATATATATACATACACTCATTTTTATAGATATAGATTTAGAAGTTACCGAAGTTGAACGTTATTAAACGAACTCTAATGGACCTTTAAAATCAATTAACCTCAACTGTTGTTCCTCACATCGGAAAGGAAATGAACAACAAATAATAGTATGCAGGTTCACAAGTATAGTTAATTTCAACAGTTATTTGTTTTAAGTGTGAGCGAATTAACAAGGTTTCTACAATAAAGAATATCATTGCATGCAACATAAGAGGTAAAACTGCATCTTTTTTTCTAAAACATGCTTACCAAACCAGATGAAAGCAAATAGAAGTCATCTCCTGAATAAATCACGCCAGGTTGAGATGAAAAAGTAACAGTATGACCGGGTATAATGGGAGCACCTAAACAAAAAAGTTGATAATTTCATAAAGTTTGAAACTTAAAATTTCTATGCATTAACTTTTTTATCTCATGTCATTACTCTCATACTTAAAAAGATATTCATTATTAGACAAAAATTAAGACTCAACAAAAAACACCGGAAACACATCTTTTTCATTTTATAAAAATATTGCTTTAAGAGTATAAGTTATACAGGATACATTTTTTAAAAATAGTTATTAACTATTCACTCTTTTTCTGCAAAAAATTTGCCAAAGAATGAAGTTTAGTTTCAATCATGGCTTCTACAGTCGAATAATGTTTTAACGAATTTGAAGGGACCATAAAAACCAGTTTGTTACAGCGAAATTTTGTTTTTACAGTAACCTCATGTTAAACTAATTTAGGAGTCTCAGAAGTCTTTGCTACAACATAATTTTCCGTTTTCTGTAAAACAGGATTCGATTATACAGTGGAAGTTCTGTTTTATTTTTTCTGGATGAAAAAACGCACTAAGGGGAAAAACGTAAAATCAGAGGAGAAGTTAATGAGATGTTTGCTCAGCCAAGTTAAAACAATTTCTTTACTCAAAACAAAAGTAATAATAATACATGTTTTACTTCAATATTGAGATTATTTTCATCAAAATTTTACTTACTATTTACTTACTATAATTATTACAATAATTACTTATTATGTACATTTAAACACTTTTCTCTGAGTTTTTTAATTCCAAGCAAAATGTTACTTTGTTCGATACTTTTTTTTTATTAAAAAAATGTTCTTTAGCTGCAATTTTCCTATCTTCACGTGTTTTGTTTCTAGTGCATTTCGAGTCTTGGTTTTTTTTTTTTTTTTTTTTTTTTTGAAAAAAAAAAAAAAACAAAACAAAGGGAAGAAAAATGTGAGGGGAGAAACACCCTCACTGTGTGGTCTGCTAAATTTTTTGAGCAGCTTTTGCCAGTCAGTGATTTTAGAAATGCAGTGGTAGATTATACAGGCAACAACATTGACTTCTGTAGTAGCTCTGATCCTCTGTTGTCGTTTGTTCTTCTCACAAAAGATAGTAAGACAGAACAAAAAAAAAAGCTAATTTCTTTTAAAGAAAGAGTCAAAAAAAAAAAAGTTTGAGCAAATTGTAGATTAAAAGTGAATTTGTTCTGTTTGTAGAAAAACATAAGAGGATTTTCAGAAAAAGATGAAAAGTGAAATCCGAAATCTTTTAACATTATCCAGCAGCCTTTTTCAGCGAACAGAAGAAAATGATGTCGGAAGCAGGATAACGGACAATGCAAAACCAGGGTTCTAATATACACAATTCTCTCAAAAAAAAATCTTGAAATGCGAAGTTGGCTTTAAATATTTTCTTAAAACTTAAGAATTTTATGAAATCTTAAAGGCATTGATAATTAAAACTATACTTAAATAATGTACTAGACTTACCTTCTTGCATTGAAGTATGAAATTTAAAGCTGTACTTCTTCAAAATTCGTAGCATAGTGTTGTATGGAGACCAAGTGTCTTGCGCGAAATAAATGTCTTTATTTCCTGGCAAAACTTTCACTAGACCAGAGCAAGAGCCAGTCCCGAAAACCTTTTGAGCACTTTTATTCAAAACAACTTCTAAGTCTTCCAAATCTCCCATTATGTTCAAAAACCTGTAAAGAGATAGGAAATTAAAATGAAAACAGTTAATACTAAGATGGTGAACTTTTTCACGGTTTTAATATTTCTTTAAGAGCCAAAAATAAAAGTTTAAAAAAAAGTATTCTAAATACTTCACTTTAAAGCCAGTTAAATTAAAACATAATAAAAAATTTAAAAATGTATCAAAGCAACTAAATAGTTTGTACATAGACTTTTCTTTTTCTAATTTTAGATTTTTGCTTTTGTAAATAAACCAAGAGTTATGTTTGAATAACATACGTTTGAATAGTAATTATAATATTTAACTAGTGAGAAAGAAAGTCCAAACTTTGAACATATTTTTAACCATGTTATACCAATAACTACACAATAAAGTTTAAAATATAAATTGAGCAAGAGTTTTTTTCGTTGAGTTTTTCACTAAACCAAATTTTTTTGCTCCAATATTAAAAAAAATGTTAAAAATTAAAACATTACATATTAAAATGAACTCTAATTTAAGATCAATTCTTCTTAACCATAGTTTGTCTTATTCAAACAATAATCATCAACAAATGAGGGGGGAGCAATTCTTTTAAGCTTTTGAGAATTAACAAGGTTCACAGGGAAAGATTTTTAGAAACAGAAGTAGAACTAGTTTTCTGCAACTTTTCTTGCAATGACAAAGACGTAGCAAGCATGTCAAAGCAAAATACAATAAAAACTTCATATGAAACATTGTTTATACGTTTTTATCATTTACACATTTTCTCAATTGGTCCCGGCAGAGTCTAATACATATTAACGTATACCTATATACGTTTTTTTTAATGCCGTCTCGTAAAAAATGTATAAACAGTGCTTCACTGTAATTATAAATATGCAGGGTCTGCCCAACCCTGGTGGCTAAAAAAAATTTTTGAAGAAACCGAGAAAAATAATTCTTCTGACACTTAAATTTTTTCCGACTTTTAACGATTTTCAAAAAATTTTAGCTGGTTTCTAAAAATGTACGACATTTTTGTTCTTTGTTATATGTAGAGTGCATAGTTTAAACAAACTTACATAAGTCCCATTACATCAACATCTGTTGATGGCTTGCTTGTCTGATTTCTAATTCCATCTTCCAACCCATGCAGCTGTTCCAATGTAAGAGCGATCTAAAACAGTGTGATTAAAAGAAGATTCAAGTTATTATCAAAAAGATTTTTTTAATAGAAATTTAATTCACTCCTTGCTGATTTCAGTTACTTTTTGAAAGGAAATAAAGAACGTTTCATATTAAGCAGAGCTCGAAATGAACAGTGGTTTGCTGGTCCCGGACCAAAAAGAAAATTATCAGACCAGAAGATACCATGGGACTAGTGAAATTTGGTTCCTTTTTTCTTTAAACATTTTAAACATCTTTTTAAACTATTGACATGCAGTTTTCAGGACACAATGTTTCAGTCTCTTTTTAAGAAAAGGTATGTTTAGTAATGACAAAAAACAAAAGTTTAGTAATGACAAAGTTAAAAAACAGGAACTCAGCAAACATAGTTGGGAAACAGGGCATAATTTTTTTCTCGGAAGCCAAAATTATTTACAGACCTACTATGTAGGTGAATTAGATTTTCTAGAAACCTTTTATGTTCACAAAAATTTAAACAATCTCTGTAATAAATCTTTTGCTGTTCCGCATACGTCTCAAATTTTAATCGATTGGCTCAAATTTATATATTTGGATACCACAAATAGCACATGCTTAGATCTGATTGGTCCATTTTCTTTCCTGTTTTGTATTTAAACTCTCCCAATACCTTGTTTCATTCCATTTGCTTGCTGGGCACTGAAGAAGGGAGGCTGTTGCCTCCGAAACATGTTTGTTATCTTTGAAAACTTTTAATCTTATTTGTGCTTTTAAATGTTGTTTCTCATTTTACCTATGTTATGCGCAAAGCTATTGCTTTTTGATCAAAGCATAATTATTTTTCCGACTTTATGAAAGAAAAATTCATACACATTAAATTCTGCCACTTTTCAAATAAGTCATAAGAAAACATTACAATCTAAGTGAAATGATAACTTAAAATTATTACCTGATGCCAATAGATATCATGCTGCCTTCTAGTTTCAATATTGCCATTGATAAAATCTAAATTTTCTTGCAGAAAATCTTTTAGCCTTTCGCAATAATCTGGTTCAGTAATGCAATAATCTGCAGCAATATTGTTCCAGTGCTTGGTCAGTAAACTGGAAGTCAAATATCCTTCAACTACACCAGCAGCATACGATTGAACACTGTCTGCATATTTTCCATTGCTGTTTACTTCAAGAAAAGACCATCTACGTAGAAAACAAAATTTAAATTAATGATCTTAATTTTAAGATATACTATGATACATATAATGATGACTTATATTTCATAACACTAATTTAACAATGAGGTCAATAAAGCAATACACCATATTGTATAAGTCGGAAGATCACAATTGAGAAAAAAAAAATTCAATTGTGACTTGGCCAGTTGACTATTGTTAATTAAAAATTGTGAAACAAACTTTTTTTTTTTTTGCAAATGAATTAAAAGTATTGCATTAACCATTAATTATTTTTACACAACTTATGCACTTCAATTACATCATTGTCAGAATAAATTGTTCAAACATACCCATTAATAAAAATTTCATCTATAAAGCTTGCATAAGCAACAGCTTTGTCAACAATAGTGTCATGAATTGTGAACCTTCCAGATTTTTCATCATAGGTGACACTTGCGTTTTTGACATTGCTGCAGGACGCAACAGCAAATAAAACGCTTATCAGAACACAGATAAGTCTCATGATTGCCTAGGAAAACAAATATTTGTAGTTAATATTTAGAGAAAAGAAGCGTGAATACTTAGATAAAAGACAATTTATTAAAAATTAATATATTAGAAAGGCAGATAATTCCTTTACATCAAAATTTTAAAAATAAAAAGTAATTCATAGCACTACCACATATTTCAAATCTTAACTCCCCGTATTGTTAAAAATATTGGTTAAAAATACAAATCATTCATAGTACAGCAAATAAAACTAATAAATATTAAATTAGACTAAAAAGATTTTTAATATACTTGAAACATATACAAAAAAGTTATGTTTCGAAATAAAACTGCCGGGAGTTTTATTTTTTATTGACCAGACTAGAGTTCAAATTATTGTGTTTCTAAAGGCATCAAAATGAGTCGATAAAAAATTTCTATGCGAAAATAATAAAGCAAAGAACTTTCAGAGAATACTTTTGTCAAAGATAAATATTAATCCAAAGTATTTACTTCAGAGAAAGGTGAACCACCTTTCTAGAATGACATAAGCAGAACAGCGAACAGCTGAAGGGCTTTTTGACTTTCCAACGCTTTATCAACAAATGCACGTGAATTCTTGATTTCATTTCATTTCAGTTTTTAAGATCCAACTCGAGCGGGCTGCTCTTGTATTACGTTATTTTCTAATGGCAACACTAAAAAATGTCCGTCATGCATTAGCTTCATTTGCATATCAACATCAACAGTGGGATGGGATTGTGCATTTATTTTTTAAATATGTTGAAAAATAATTATTTACACACTTCTTTAACAGAAAATAAAGGATTTTTGAGTTAAATTTTAAAGAACTATGAATGATAAAGTATAACTATTTCACAAAATGAAAATTCTATCTGTCCTCAAGTATCATTGAAAAATTAATGTTATCCATTTAAAAATATATTTCTCAAGTTAAAGTAAGTATTCCAGTAATTTAGCAACAAATTCCATCTCTATAAAGAAGCTTTTGTTGCCGAGAAGAATTTAAAACTCATTCGAATACGAAATGTTTCAAACAAATAGTAATTATATGAAACTTGAAAAAAATACATAGTACAAAAGAGTGTTTTTTATCTCTTCAATGAAATGATTCGGTTGGTGTTGCTGAATGTTATGCATTTTCCGGTTCCATTACATCGAGAATATAGAACGTTTTTTTTTTTTTTTTTTTTTTTTTTTAAGATCCTGAACGTCTGAACATAATTTAGTCCCTTAATATACGTTCGTTTTTGAGATAAATTAGATACCTGGCTTAATTTTAACATGTTGAATTTTAAATTTTTAATGTGCGGTAAAATTTAGAATTGCAAACCGAAAAATTGAGTCTTGATGTGGAGGATCACCTAAAAACTACACAACACATAGGGAGCACAGATCTGAACGATACTCACAAAACCAGGTTCTAAAAAAGATTCAAAACTGACACTTTAAAAATTCAACCATTACTTTCAACTATGTGAAGCAGGTGGGGAGGGGGTACAAGGACCCTCCCCGAAATATATTTTTCAAAAATGTAGTTATAAAAACAAGTTTTAGATGATGTTAAGGGGAGAAGACTCTGGAGACCACCTCAAGAAATGATTAAAAGGGAAAAAAGGAAGTGCTGGAAGTTTTTTGAATGCTGTCGTCCCCGCTTAATCGGTAACGGATAAACAAATACCCCGCTTATACGAATAAATCTTCTCGGAAATGATGCCATATACGCAATGTTAAAGATCCCCACTTAAACAAATACCCCGCTTAATCGAATAATATTTCTTGGAACTGGAACCGACAGTATTCGTTTAAGTGGGGCCTACAGTATATCACTGAGATATTCGGAGGCCAACCCCTGAAATTTTTTATATTGAAATCTTAAAAACCGAGTTGAACCCATTAATAACATGAAGGCAACCAGGGAGAGTTTCTAGTCCTATGTGATGTATAATTCAAAATAAAAAGAAGATTTTTCATTCATCTATAATTGTAGCAGTATTTAGAAGCAGTATTAGCCTTCTTAGCTATAATTTAGCTAAGAAGGCTTTTTCTATCAATGGTTAATTTTAAAAAATGGTTGTTAGGAGCAATATTTTTAGCATAATTATGTACATGATTTAGCTTCTGTCAATTGTTTTGCATCCCTGAGTTTACATCTTTTGCATTGAAAAAGGTGTTCTTTGTAATGCCGAAGCACGTGTATGCAGCATTCCTAGGCAATTGTATTTTTCAACATTGTATTTATGCTTTCATAATTATGTAGATTTAATAAATACTGTTTAGGCCTTTCTTAAATAAATATCATCAGTTCCAACATATATTTGATTTAGCAGGACATTTTATTTTATGCATTAAAATGTTCCTTGCCTTACCAAACTGAGAACACTCGTCTAAAAACATTAATTTTATTTAATGAAAATTTAATAAATGCAACTTTGTACGACAATAACTAAGCCTTTCCTTTGGCCCAACTTCCCCTTTGTGACAAAGCCTGTAAAAGGGAATTGTTTGTTCAAAGGTGTTCTGGGAATATTTTTTTCCCCTTCTTTTGCAAACTACAAATAAAGTAATATCATAACCCACTTAGATTTTCAAAGTACCTATTATTGGTCAAGGAGATGCATTTTGGTTGTCATGTTTGCTGAGAGAAATATCACTTAAGGCCATGCAATACACAACCAGCCGAATCATGTCATCCAGAGACTGCAGCTTTGTTCTCAGTAGGACTCATCATTCTGGAAAAGACAGTTTGACAGTGCAAACTGGAGACAGAAATCTTATAGATGCAAACAAACTGGTAGCTAAAGTAAAATTGGCATACCAGTGAGAGACCGCTGCAATGATACAGTTCAACTCGTAAATTGATAGCAAAGTTTGGGTATAAAGCAGAAAATTACTGCCCTGAAGGCATTCATTTCATTTCACACTCCAGGGTCCCCCGTACCTACCACAGCTTCGTGGTTTAACCGGGATAGGGCCCTGAAGAGCGCTCTGTTCTTAATTTTGAACCAGGGCCTAGGGTCGAGTAAACCCTAGGCCCAGCACCCCCAGAGGTATCGTTTCACTTGGAGGACTTTGTGACCACTACATTTTTAACGCCTCCCAGCCACCATTAATCAAGACGGTGGATCTTTGTTCGGCTGGGATCGAACCCGGGTCCTTCCGGACACGAGTCCGATGCCTTACCGATCGGGCCACCACGGCCCTAAGAAACATATGCCTTCATTTCATCTAGAGACTGCAGTTTATCCTCATTAGGACTCATCAGTCTAGATTAGACTGACCGAACTAGAAGCAGAATAGCCCTGGTTTGGGGTCGGTAATTTATTGCTTAATCCCCAAGCTTTGCCACCAATTTACAAATTGAGCCGCGCCATTGCTGCGATCTCTTGTTGGTGTGCTAATTTTACTTTAGCTCATAGATTGTTTGGTACTCTTAGCTTCAAAAAGAGGCTTCCTGCCTCCTCCAGCTTGGTTACTGTCTTTTCCAGACTAATGAGTTCTAATGAGGATAAAACTGCAGTCTCAAGATGACATGACCCAGCTGGTGGTGTATTCTGCCGTGCTAAGCATAAAAGTTACATGTACACTTTTTAACAAAATTGAGTATCGCCAACAGGTGGCTCTTTATGACGTATTTTACCTGAATACAAAATTATGTGGTCATTTGAGAACAGGATTTTTTTTCTTTTTTTTAATTCTGAAAAAGTTTTATTTGAATCAAATACATGGTGGCGCAAAACTTTAATGAGTAATATCTCAGTTTGAGCTCAACTGCAGATACCACTTATGCGCTTAGCACGGCAGTATTGCATTTTTATTTCTGTCTTAGCCCTAGCTTCATTTGACAGGTTGATCTTTGCTGTAGTCTCTTACTGTATTTTCAACTACAATGCTATAAAGCCCAAGCCAGGAGTTTAAATGATGCTCGTGTCCGAATTAATTTACCACAGCGAACAAGTCGAAGATTCTGCCAGTCCATTTCTGTGAAAATGTATCCTAAGATTCTGTGGATCGTTTGCAGTTTTGTAGCTTTACAATCTTATTTTAAACTTGTTTAAAAAATTAGCAAAAATAATTTATAATTTTCTCAAAACATAATTTTATTTTATGAAGTTTCAATAAATCAATGTGCTATTGAGACAGCTATATAGCTAGTTTTGTTGATCTTTCTGACTAAATTAAGAAAAGTATTAGAGTCTGCATGTCTTCAGTTATTCAAGATTAATTAGTTTTGTACAGTAAAACATTGTTTAGTAGACTGACTGATTGCTTTTTCCCTTTTTTCTTTTCAGGTGAAAGTATCTTGCTTGAAATGAAGATCAATGAAAAGAATTTGATAAGTTTTTCTGTTTCAAAAAAATGCATTGATCGTGAAGGATGGCTTGGTAAAAGGGGGGAAGTTAACAAAAGCTTTCAAAAAAGATGGTTTGTACTAAAAGGAAATTTACTGTTTTATTTCGAAAAGAAAGATGACAAGGAACCAGTAGGATTAGTCATTTTAGAAGGATGTACTGTGGAATTAGCCGAAAACGAAGAAACTTACGCATTCAAGCTTGTATTCCATGGAGCAGGAAACAGGACTTACGTACTATGTGCCAACAGCCAAGAGAGCATGGAACAATGGATGAAAGCTCTCGCATCCGCCAGTTACGACTACGTAAAACTCATGGTTGCAGAGCTTCAACGGCAGCTGGACGAAGTCACCGAGATGGAGAAGCAAGCCGCTTCTTCGGTGCCAAACCGACTGAAATCCGGCGGTCTACCGACTAATCAATCCGACGGTTGTCTTTTTGGGCACACCGCGGCTGGCGGCCGTGCCCCTAGATTCAACCCGTTCGACAAGTGGAAAGCCGATAACAATGGCGACGCCAAACATCCCCGTGGTGCCTCTTCTGCAATTACCGCCGCTTCTTCCGAAGATGACTTGTTGCACCACAGTTCGGGGGGTAGATTCAAAGGCTCTCGCCAGAGGTACCTTTTCATCGAGCTGCACGAATACTATGGCCAAATTTTTCGTAGACTGTTTGAAGAGCAGAGGAAGAAGCGAGCTGCTGTCATAAAGCCTGAAGTAGATCTTATAACTTTTTGAGAATATTTGCTCCTGTTGTTATAGTTCATCCTTGTAACCATTATGTTATCCGGTTAAATAATATGAATGTATGATTTATGTACGCTAAGTTATTGTGTGTTGTTATGTATCAAATATTTGAAAATTGATCCTTTCTGAGAACATATTTAAAATTTATAAATGTTATTTTCTAAAGCTTATACACATGTGTTAAAGATTTGATGTTAATTCCACGCAACACTTTTCAAGTTTTTTTCTGATGAAAAAATAAATGAGAAGCTTATATTAAAATTACTGTAATATTCATGTCTGTTGTAGATTTATTTCTTGGTAATGTCATTCATTTAATAACATCTTTTTGATGGAGGTTAGAATGACTCCAAACAAACATTTAAGATTTTTTTTGAGGTACTGTGGCTTAGCAGTTTAACTACATGACTGTTTTGCCCTAACTCTGCATAGATGTTGCAGAAGGGCATGTTCTCCAGCAGAATCATTAGCAGGGGTTGCACCTTCAAATAAATCAGTAAAAAAATTTTTTTTTAAATTCACGTTTATTTTATTTATTGTTATGTGAATTCGGAATTCTGTTCATACCTTTGAAAATCATTTAATTTTTAAGATTTATTTTTATGATCACAATATTTTCATAATTTGTCATTTGCTTGAAATAAATACTGTCGCCCCCCTTAAACGAATACTGTGGGTTCCAGGAAATATTATTCGATTAAGCAGGGTATTTGTTTAAGCGCGGATCTTTAACGTATTGCATCTATGGCTTGGTTCTGAGAAAATTTATTCATATAAGCGGGGTATTTGTTTATCCGTTACCTGATTAAGCGGGGACGACAGTATGTGATTTTATTTTAAATACTAATAATCATTTAGCGTATTAAATCAATATTGCTTTTTTAAATACATTTTATTTATTCCTAAAAGCTAGGAGGTTAAAGGTTACAGTTTCTGCCAGCCCTCATGAACATATATATTTTTCATATGTTTTGAAGTTTTCTTGTTTAATTATATTTTTATCTGCGTTTTAAAAAGCCATGGAGCATGAGAATGCACCCAAAACTAAAAGATATTTTTTGAACTAGTTATCCCTTTAGGGCAGGAATGAAACATTGTATGTTTTATACCATTTAACTTAAAATTAGTATTGGAAATGTCTAGAGATCAAAATAAAATTATAAAATTAATTTAAACTCTTCCACTATAACTGAAAACATTCTGATAAAATGAGTAGTAAAGGTTTGTTTTTGAATTGGTAGAGGATTAAGAAAATTATTTTATCTGAGGAGCACCACTTAGATATGTATGACAGATTGAGGATTAAAGGATACATAACACAGCTGTCTTGTTGCACTAAAAAATTTATAACTGAAAGCGTTGACTTAAAAAATGGATTTTTTACGTGCAAATAGTACAGTGCGTCATGCTAAGTTAAAACGACATGAAATTAAAACTTAGTTATACCAACTATAGTTATATTGAACAGATGCAAGTATCAAAATTGAGTGTGATTGTTTCAACTTTTACGGCCTTATAGTCATTCTGAAAACAATTTTAATAAGTTGGAATTTTGGAAAGCACATCAAGTAGTAAAAATGCTTGGTTAACATTTTTGTACTATCACACAGTGTTATGAAGTCAAGTGTCATGTTTAGAACTATACAATAATACTGTATGCACAAACACCCTGATGGAAGATCACTGTGACTTCCAAAAAAGAACTTATTTGGAAAACTTTGAAACAGAGTAGCATCTTTTTTTATTGTCTAATGTATCTTCATATTAGATGTAGGTACGTATGCATGTTTGCATTTCGTCGTTTTATTAATAAATTATTTGGTAAAATTTGGAGTTTCATTCAGTAAATTCGGAATGCCTCCCAACCAAAAAGTTAGCTTTGGGATGCCCCTGATGGTGTGAAGTTTATTTTATGAATTAGATTCATTATAAATTATAATCACAGTTGTGTCCTTAATGTTCTTCTTTGCAAAGTCTATATTTTTGACATGGACCAGGTGGGTGGCGCCCAAGTTTCTCCAAATTGTAACATTTAAAACATATTTGTACAAATGCAGTAAAAACTTTCCTAGCAGTCATCCCTTTGTCCGGTGAAATTTAGACTGCTCACGGGATGGGCACTTTAAAAGGTTTTATCACAATTGTGTGATAATATCTATAATACCTAACATAAGCAAGTCTAACATTTTTTCCCAATTTGAAATGAAGCTTGATACTTTACAAATGGGAAAATAACATTTTTTTTTAATGTTTACATTGACCTTAGGCAAGGGCGTAGCCAGGACTAACGTTAGGGGGGTGCAAGCAGTGGCACCCAATAGGAGGTCACTGTGACCTCCCACAAACTTCTTATCCGATACAAATTGGCTGATAAAATTTGAAAACAGTGAGACAGTATTGCAAGGCTGAACTTCTTTATTTTATTTATCTTTCTTTTTTTTTTCTTTAATTAATTTATTTATTTTCGTGATGCCTCACGTCTCTTTTGGTATGTATTCTTGTATTTTATTTATTTATTTTTTAATCATTCAGTAAAGTTCTGAGTTTCATTTGGTAAATTAAAAATTTCTCCTCAAAAACAGGCAAGCTTAATTATTTTCTGAAAAGTAATCAATACTAGATATAATAACGTAATTTATATAAAGCTCCCAAAAATTAGCATAAAAGTGAAATAAACAAAATGGGAGGTCACAGTGACCTCCCATTGGCTCTGATCTAGGGAGGTGCTGCTGCAACCCCCTAGCTACGCCCTTGACCTTAGGTGACTTTCCATTGGGGTGTCCCTGCTCTTTGTCGGAACTAATTATTTAACCACTCCACGGCTGTTTCATGCTGAATGGGTTCGGATTCGAGAATTTTTCAAATACCGTCTGCATTAACTTTCTCTCCAACTTACTATTCTTCTATTAGAACAGAACTTTCATTAAGCTGCTTGAAATTCACAAAAACACTTCTTTGAGATTATTGCAATGAAGATCACTGACAACAAATGAAAAAACATGAATAAAATTTTTATTCCAAAGTTATCGCAATGCATTAACAGCCAATAAGACCTACCCTAAGCTGATCTTAAGCCAAAAGGCAGAGTAGAAAGAGAAAAAGAACATATATTTTTTTAAATTGAAATGATGAACAGACTCGGAGGCCATTTAGAGGGGTTGGGTGGCCGCTGCTAGGGGTCAATTTTTAACAATAGGTGTATGGGACAAAAATTCTGTTCCACAAAAAATTGGCCATTAAGAGAGGTGGCCGCTCGAAGAGATTCTACTGTACTGAGCTCAAGTAAAAAATCAAATTTTAATGCGAAAAGCAAATAAAACTAAAAAGATGAAACCTGATTTTATCCCCAGTAGCAGAATATTTTTAGCAGTCTGTGATGCAGGAAAAATAAAATATCTGCTAGATAAACTGAAATGAGACTGATTAATCAAAAAACCAAACTTTGGACTGAGAAAAAAATCAGCTGCTAATACATGAAACCTGCAGATTAAATAATAGAAAATACAGAGTAATCTTTATTAGCAGAAAATAAGATATATTCCCCCCCCCCCCCTGTTTCTGCTTCTGGGATCAGGGTTGCCAGACGTCCCGGATTTCAAGGGACAGTCCCGTTTTTTGAAATATTGTCCCGCGTCCCGGGGAACCTTGATACGGGACGGCTAAAGTCCCGTATTCTGGCTAGAAGCAGCATTTTACAAACGGAACATTATTTTCAGAAAAAAAATGAAGTAAAACAAAAAATGTGACAGAGTGACAAGAAAATTGATTGAATTATAATTTTTTTCCTGTTCTGAAGTAATGTTTGTGTTCTATTCATTTAGAGCAGAAATTATTCTCACAATCAAGTCAACAAACGTTCGTTGTAAAAGTGGTGTATCCCCTTGTAAATGACTTTACGATACCTTATTAAAAAAAAAGCCCTTCTCAATTTTTCAATTATGAAAGAAATAAATGTGTTCAGCTACTATTAGTCACTAGATTTTTGAATCAATCAATTTCAGTCTTTTGAAATTTGCTTCGCTTCGCATTTATACTACAAGATGTAACTAAATGTTATTCTATTTAGCAAACAAATATGCGTTTTAAAAACATAGAAGATACTTAATTTTTACAATGAGCGACCGAAATATAAATTAGTGAGCTTTATGGCAACCTAAAGACCATCAAAACTTAGAAAGAATTATTGCAGCAGTAAAATCAAGTAGCAGATATGATTTTTGCAAAAAAAGGAATTTTCTAACATTATATAAGAATATTTGTAAGAAAAGCAGTTGAAAACTTTGTACAATTAATGAAGTTAAAAATACAAGACAACGTGTCCAAAAGTACAAATAAAATATTAAAAAACCTTGAAATTAAAAAAAAATACTTTTTCAAACTTGGTGGTTGGCATTTGGAATAGTTTACCGAAAGCCACTGTTACTTGCAATGGGGCGAATAGTTTTAAGAGATCTCTTGAATTTTCTTGGATTTTTTTTTTTTTTTTTTTTAAGACCAGGTCCTTGTTAAGACAAATTGACTAAGACTGAGGCCAATGAGAGGCTGGGTTCAGAAAGGGAGTGCAATAAATTTTGAGGGAGGGGGCCCCGACTAGGACCAGACTAGTGGGGCCTAGATCTGGTTTCAGGTTGTCACTTTTGTATTTGCATAAATTCGTTCGCCAATAAGAAATAATGACACTACGAACCAGTTAAATAGATTTATTATAAACAAAAAGGAAACTCATTTGTACACTCGCATTGTTTCGTTCTTATCTCTTTCAACAAAATTTTTTTATTTAAAATCGCATTTGAACTTTTACCATAATCTAATATACTATACAATCAGGGAGAAGGGAAAGTTATACAAAGATAACAGAGAAAAAATTAATTTATATATAAATACAATATAAATAATAAAAAGATTTAATTTGTACAAGTGATAGGGAATTGTACTTCTATTTTACACTGAGACGTCTGGTCAATTGTCGCAATAAAAATGATAAAATCGATTCCAGGCTTTTTCTGGCCCGGAACCCAAAAATCACAATCGTAAAAGAGTTTAAAACAATAAATAAATAAATCAGGAATAAGAAGCTCACGAAATTAGCTTACGTAAAGAACAACCCCAGTCTTGAGGTAATCGCTACTTGCACCGGATACAAACAAAACTTTTTACAAGAAGGCAAGATGAACTCATTAATGTGCATAATTGATATATGACGGGGATGTCTCATTACAAATGACTACAGAAAAATATATTTCGAAAGGTCCTTCAAACTGTATAAATCAAAGAGTAGTAGTAAAATAGTTTAAAAAAAGATTCACTAGTACAATTATTCCAGAGATCATCGTAAAACAAACTGTCAAATAAACATTTGGTTAGAAAGAAATATATAATTTCATTTATATTTATTTATCCATCTATGGATGATTCATTGTCACATGGTATGAATAGAAGAAAATGAGTATTTACAAAGTTGTTAAACTGCCATTTTATTTCGAATGGAGGCTGAGCAGTAAATCTGAACTCGAAATTATGTGCATAGCTCAATTATTGCTCCCACGAAATTAACTGGACACATATTAAGCTCTTCTTTATGAAACTTTCTTGCGTTGCAAGTACAACCAGATAAAGTACAACACTTAAAAGAGGTTTATATTTAACAATTATACAAGAAAAATAAATAATGCTAAAATTATGTCTTTCCTAAACTCATTTTATCGTAAAACAAATTTACAAGTGAATGTCAAAGTACTTTTTTTCATACAAAAATAATCCATTAGATAGTACAAAGCAAACTAAACAAATGCTCCAGAAATTTCTTTGAGGTTACAGGAGAATAAATAATACATAATGCTTTCACTAACAATGGACTTAAGTATTTTTTAAGAAAATAAAATAAATAACAACATAATATTTGTTTTTCAATAAATAAAAAAAACAATGAATTAAAAATTATACTCTATGGCAAATAGCAACATTTTGTACTGTTTTTATAATATTGTAGCACACAGATTTTATTTGGCAAAAATACACAGAAACCTGTGTTACAGCACTTGAAAATTTGCATTTCTCTCAATATCTAGTTCAACGATGCAAAACTAGACAGTTGTAGCACTTTTCATTAAATATAAATGAGTACAATCAATTATACTATCCTGTTTTTCTTTTTGTTTTTTTCTTCATTACATAATGTTTATATTTCAATACTTATTTTGGAGTTTTTTGAAAGATGGATGCATAAAAAGTAAATTTCTTCAAAGTACCTCCAGCCCAAACCTTTAGCATGTCACGTATTCTAATCGAACATTCAACTTTGGCATTCTTCTTACATCAATTTGCAGTGTTTGCCAGATTTTTTAAATATTTATTATGTTTTTCCAGCTTTAAATAAATTCTCCAATTTCAAAAACGAAAATTTTCATAATTACCACAAGCATTATTTCACTCTATTTCTACAACACTTAGGTTTTTTTTAATTAAAATTTTGAATACGCAAAAGCCTCATCATCCATTTTCTGAAAGGTAAGAAAACTAAAATAAAAGATTTTCAAACGGGAAAAATGATTTTTAAATAATAAAAATTAAATGTATTAGATTACTTCACATATGACAGGTATTCTGGGTGGGGGTCTCTTGTTACCGGGGTGTATATGATTTTTAGGGGGTACCCCTGCATGGGAAATATCTTATTGAAACATTAATGAAAAAGTACTGTATTTTATAGTTTTTATACTGAGTACAAAATTACAGAAATAGGTTGTATTTCTCAGAAACTTAAACTTATTTTGTTTACTTAACGTAACTATCCATCTTTTAAAAGCAAGTCGGTAAAAACACACAGCTAATTATTAGTGTCATAAAAATTAGTAATCCAACCATTATGTATAATATTTAATGTCAGAACTGTAGGTATGAAAAGAGTGCATTATGTACGTGAAATATGTCAACATAAAAATGAAATGAAACACAAAAAGTGAAAAAATACTAAATATAAAATGCTTGGTGCTAATAACCCGTAAAAACAAAAGCTGAATGGGTCTTTACAAACCCATACGAAGTAAATGGAGCATTAATCAAAGAACAGTTATTGTTCTTTAAATTGTTCATCAAACACAGATTTCAAAGGCACGCTTAACTAAGGTAGCTTGTTGCTGCAATAAATAACTAATTTAAACATGGTTTATGCATTTCTGCAATAAAACAATTGAGTTGATGTCTCACTTGCAGAATATCATTCATTGCATCGAATGAATTCGTTGAATTTCGAACATATTTTGAAACTAGATTTTCGATTCAGCAACATATTGTAGAGGAAACAGTTTGTGAAAGATGTAATATGCACGCAAAAAATGATTTAAGACATATAAATTTAAGTGGTCGTTATCGTGCACAGCAACGGCCTCACGCTCTCGAAGGTCTTTTTGCCCATCCCGTCTTTACCTCTGGCCACCTGTGGGGTGACCAGGGGAATTTGATCTGGATGCGGGGGACGCAGCGGAAGTGGCACGGGGGAGAGGCTCGAAGAGATTGTGAAGAGAGGAGCGATTTTTGGAAGGCTCCGGAGATGATTTCGCGAGCTTGCGTTGCTTGGATGTTTGGTGACAAATCTACAATGTGTTCCTGACTGAAAATGTATATATATTTCTCTAATAGTGTTGTGTGTCCCTTAGCATGTAAAAAAGTCAAATAAATTCTGGGACTAAACCTCTAATGAGTCGTCTTTGACTTCAGCAATCATTTTTACACTCGCAGCCAACCATCCCATTGGAAAGAACTATAATCGAACCCGTCGAACTCTACAGTCGTCATGTATGAAGTAAAGTGGAACAATGTGCATTTAAAATGTTTGAATAAAAATAAAAGAAAAAGAATTTGTAAAACTTACATTAACAAACATTCTTTTTTTCTTGTACAGAAATGAAAGAGGCTTAATCGTACCTAAAATATATTTAAAAATACCAGCTGTGTAGATTGTTTTGCTTCTAAGCATTTTACAATCATTTTCGAATTCTAGCTTGAATTGAAGTATTGTTGAAAGTACTTAAAATATTTTAGTATTTTAATTGCATGTGTAAATAGGGTGTCATGCTGGAAGGTATTTATAAATTAAACAAAATTTATTTTTTCATTTTCTTAAAATCTACGACTGAGTACAGAGATCAAAAGTTTGAATTAGATAAAGACAACCATAAAATAATTAGTTAGCAGATTTTTTAAAAATCCATTGAAATCTAGCACTATAGATAGCCAGGGCTAAATTAATACATGGCTCTGTGGACCTGGGTACCAAGGTAGTGATTTTTTTTTTCGTGGCTTTTTAGCCGTTCTCGCTTTACAACACTTTTAGTGTACATTTCAATGGAATTAGTGTACAACATATGAATTTTCATGCAGGAGGAGGGGAGGACGCTAATTTCTTCCATCACTTAGGTTTGATTACGCCCTGTAGACTGCTTGTTTTCTGCTTTTTAAAAAATGTCCTTTATATTCAATTTAAACTGTTCAAATAATTTAATTCACTTTTTATTACTTGTAAATATGTTTGTTAAGCATGGGGCTTAAGAGCTGAACACTTTTCTTTTCATGCAAATTTTTACTTAGTTGACATTCAGTTCATTTATAAATGAAAATAAAATCTGATCTCTCTCATGCTTCTTTGGTTAGGTATGAAGACCAGGTTGGGTGAACTGCGTAAGTATTTTTTTAAGCGCATAAAATAAGTTTGCTTATTATTTATGTGATTATTGCTGTTTTTTTTATTTACACTGAGTTTGAGTTTTCTATTCCAAACCATTGGAGATCTATTTTATTTTGATAACTTGCTTTGTAAAAGTAATTTTTTCTCAAAACTCCTACAACTTTTCAGAACTTCATGTTTCCCTAATGGTAATGTGGTTTTCAAAAGAAGCAAGATACCCCAGTCAAAAAACTTATCAATGCAGTAAATACAATTTTTCGTTTTAAACGTAAGAACAATGTTTTAACTTTAGAGCTAAACACCCCGCTCAAAAGAATCTCATTACAATTATTGATAAAGATTTCCACTAATTTGGAAAACTTTCAAAATGGACAGTATATTTTTTACACTCATTCCCCAAATTCATAACAAAACAATCAAATTTAGAGATTTTTTTTGAACATATAAATCACTTTAGTATACTATGTCATATTTGATGTGACAAAAGAGCTAGGCACAGTTTTAGAAAAATGATACATATACAGATTTTTAGCACCTAGCAGCATCAAGAAAGCACAAAACTGACAAACTTGTTCTTCTTTTCTCTGACTAAGTGTCATTACTGAACTGCTACAATAACCAAACCAATGCTTTAGACTAAACAAATTTATGTACCAATGCAACTTCGGTTAGTTAAACTCAACTGAATATACCATTTAAACCTATTGGATAAGTAGGTTAAAGTAACAACTTATATGCAAATAGCTATTAAATAGTTTACAGTACTGTATGAAGTTTGCATAGTCAAAGTTGAATAAAGTATATTTCCAGCTTCGTAACGGAATAAACACTTCATAAAAGAAACTTGACGCAAACTAAATTTTAAAATAACCAGAAATTTGACACTTAGTGCTAGACAAAAATTACACACAATGAAAAGAGAAGCAAAATATTCATATAAAAGAAAATGAATCTTATAGATTAGGTATATAACGAATATTTGGTAACTACTCGTATTTGGCCAAGGTACTGAATGTTAGGCTTTACCAATATATTTTTCCCTTATAAATAATAATCATATTAATAATAATCATGATTTTTATATAACTAAGAAATTAAACAATCATTAAAGTTAGTTAAAATGTGTATTCAGTGCATATCAAATATAAGATACTTAAAGTATTTGTAAAAATTGTTTCACATTTTGAACATGTCTAGATTTATTGCGGAATATTTTACTTTTATTTACAAACAGATTGGTAACTTTCATAAAGTTTGATAGTTGTTTAAAACCAAAGAAAGAGAGAAGTAAAAACTTTTCTATCAGAACATTTGCAATAATTTGTTTTAATGGGAAAGTTATGACTGCAATAATAAGTTTTAAAAAAACTGCATAAAAGCAGTCTAATTAAGTATTGCTTAAACTGCAGTTTGCATAACTTGCTAATGCAAGTAAGATTTCAGACTGAACAACAATATGGCCATGCGAAGTTGGAAGAACATTTTTATATTATTGCTTCAAGTAACAAAATTTGCTATCAGTAATAAAATAAACTATTCAATCTTATAAAAAAGAGCGATAATAATTTTAAAGCAGTAAAAGATCTAAAATTAAGATAATAGTTTAGCCATTACTACAAAGATAGTTAATATTAACTAAAATATATGTGAATTATTGAGTAGTTAGGGTCGTTATAATGGCAAGGAGAATGAATAATTTTTTCTGGGGAGGGTGGGGGGAGTGTACAACATTAAAGTAATACTTTACTAAGGGAGAAAAATTATTGATCAATTTCAAATATAATTTTCATGAATTGTATGATTTTACTGAAAAATGTTCATTACAAAATAGCTAATGTATTGGGTGACAAAAATATACTGCAATTCTAAATGAGAAGGATAACAGGAAAAACAGTATTAATACACAGAAGTTTTACCTAGCAAAAAGCGAAAGTTTGTTCGCAAATCATAAACAAAGTTACTGTTATCCACAATGACAACGTTCTTGCAAGAGAAATTTTTGACATATTAGAATATGACCCACACGAGACATTTCAGGGCTAAAGTTAGAAATAAACCACATTTTCTCAACATCAATAGTTGGGTAAAGCAACTTGAGGAAAGAAATGCTGCTAAAATAAGTAAACATAAATTATAAGGCAGAAAAAAAAATCAATGAAATGTATAATTTTTTATACGATTTATTTTTTAATTAAGTCCAACAATATGAAACAAAAGCTATTATACCACAGAAAAGATAAATGAAACATTTGCATGAAGTTCAAAAAATTGAACAAACATCGATTATAAGATGGAAAAGAAAAGTAAAATGTTTGCATGAAATCGACAAAAATAAGTAAGCATCAATTATAAGGCAGAAAAAAAAATCAGTGAAATGTTTGTCTGAAGTCCAATAAAATGAAAAATATCAGTCATATGCAGAAAAGATAAGTGAAATGTTATTAAGAAGGTTACCAAAATCTAAGCCCTGCTAAAGTAGAACTGAATGTGCCCTAAACATTTGTGTCGAAGGTGTTATGCCAGTGCCTAAAATTCAAACCATTCACATTTGACATTGATGAGGCCCAAATAAATACAGACAAGCAATGAAAAGCATTAGGTAACTGAATTTCAAATTGGGGCGTACCATATAGTAATCTTTTTACAAGAAGGATCCACATAAAATGTCATTTGAAAATCAGAGTGCATTTTAACTGAAACTTTTACACTAGCAAAATTAATGATTACAAGTATGTCATACATGTCATTTTGCTCCAACTACTTAAAACCACCTGGTATGTTTTTGAATAAAAATATCTCCCATGCAGCAGTCCAACATTCAGTACTCGGTACAGTGTTCCCTTTCGATGCATCATTAAATGTACAGCGTTATTGAAAACTGCAAGAGTAAACCTTGCAATAAAATACGACATGCTTGGGTCTTATTTTATTTATAACAAAAATTTAAAATACAAGTAAAACAAAAACAACAAGAAATAAATAGAATTTATATTAATATTCACAATAATGTTTTGTACTAGATTCCACTCAATTATGAGAGATTTTTTCATTTCTAAAATTAAAATAAACATCTTTCAATCTTGAAAAATATACTCAGCTCTCCCATACGAATAGTTGCGCGAATGAGGTATTTTATATTATTTTACAAACCTATATTTACAACTTAAAAACACAATATTCTACACATATAAAATCTCGCACATTATCTTAAAGACACGATAAACGGATTTGATCAGCATTTGTTTTGTTTTTTTTTTCTTCATTTTTTATCAAGGGTTATGAAATTAACTCCAACTCCTTCTGCGTCAACTACAATTAAATATAATTCACGCAAAATTTTTAACTTGGTGCTAATAATAACACAAGTTTTTGTACATTTGACCCATTAAAAAATTGCATATAAAATGACGTACCGCAATTCATATTGCTTAGCTCTTGCTAAATTTTGTTTCAGCCAGTCAATTTGTCATAATAAAATAATAAAAACATTAAACATGCTATTTTTACCCTTTTTTTTTAAATTTACAAAGAATTAAAATTAAAGTTCAAATCTTATTACGTCTGATTTTTGAGCCGGAAATTATGCCCCTACTCTGCAGATGTAAATAACTGTCACTAGAATTCATTAAAATACAAGTTTTATGTAAAGAATAACTTTACAAAATAGAGTCAAAACTTCAAATTAAACAATAGAATATTGCAATAAATTCATATTTTATGCAATTCAGTGGGTAGGGGAAGGCGATTAATACTTAGAAAACAAACATTATTATGTATTTCCCTAAATCTGCTTCACAGATGTGAATATATTTATGCTATGAAACAATATGAAGTCAAACAACCTTCTTGCAAAAACCTACACAAAATCAAAGCAACTGAATAATTTATATTGTTCACACTCAAATAAAGAATCACCTAATAGCGTCTCATTAACATAAACATAGGTAGATCATAACTCCTTTGAATTTCTGTCATCTTTGAGAAAACAAGCAGATTTAAGAAAATACTCATTTTTACATGAAACAACTTCAGGTACATTTTTCGAATGCTTTATTTTTATTATATTATATTTATTCATTTATTTACTTATTTATTTTTGGCTTAGTTTGGCAGTCAAGTTGGAAATTTGCAGCTCAATAAAATTTAAGTAGCGAGTGACTAATGATTGCAAGGACAGAAGAAGAGGAAAATACACCTACCTTGTTTAGCATGCATAAAAGTAAATGCACAAATAGTTAAGTATTTAAAACCGAATCCTAGCTGAGAAAACTAGGTTTTTCCCATAACTACGATGCATTGTATTCTTTCATTTTTTCTATAGCAAATGTCTGGGTGGAAAAATTTTGCGTTATAGTTTAATATGTATAGCAAATGATCAAAAGATAAAAACAGGTCAGCGTCTTATTCAAATTTTGAAAAGTCAAAATGTATTATGTCCAATGAGGTAAATAAAAATCAATCAAATTGCAATATCATTTAAAATTCCAATTTTAGCAAGTTTGAAACTGAAATTAGTATTAGTTCCTTTATTTTTAGGCACCCAACATACAGAAAGTAGAAATAATTTAAAATATTTCAAGACAAAACGCAAGCATTTTTAATTATTATTATTATTTTAACTCTTAGTCTGCTTTTATGAATAAAAAAAACATGTATTTTCCGATTGTTCTGACCATATAGCAAGTTACAGTGGAAATGGGTCATAAAATCGTTCTTCTTGTGGAATCAATATTAAAACTAAGTTTTACAAAAAAAAAAAAAAAAACCAGACTAGTTAAAAACAAAAACCTTTAAGATAAAACAAGCAATGCATACAAAAATACATTGGTGAGGTAATGCAGGAAAAAATGGCGCACAAAAATGATCACAAACACAGAGCTTTGAAAATGCTTCAAATTAAAAAATTCAATATTGTAGCCTAATATTTCCCTTTAGGCTGAAAATTAAGCCATTTGAGATAGCATTTTTATAATAGATTCCTCATACTCTTTTACAACAATTGATTATCTAGCAGAGAAAAAAGTAATACAATTTTTAAAGGTATTGACCAACACTCGATAACTTTGCTTTGCTGACAAATCTTGCTTTTGATAAATTTATGTCAAAATCCAACATCCTAAAGTAATACAAATCGAGCAATTTTGATTTACAAAAACTTGTATCTGGAAAAATGCATAGTAATTACATGGTCAACAATTCTATTTTGCATTGAATTATGTAAGCAAATCCAAAAACTTGTTGCATAGTGGTTCTATAAAAGGACACTTCTGAATCAACACAGTCAATAAAAACTGTTAAAACTATTCCCACCATAAACGGATTTAATGCGAAGCAGATGCTGCCTGTACATGTTTTGTTCACATAACAGCCCCGTGGAGTCCTCTTAAAAACTTTTTTTTTTTTTTTGAGAATAGCAGACTTACAACTCAGCCACTCCAAAGCTATCTTATTCCCATAAAATATTCAGTAAAAACATACATAAAAACAAAACAAATCAACCGATGGGTAATGCAAAGGTTTTGAAGCTGCTGGCAGTGGGGGGATTCAATTCGAGACAGTAAAAACAAGAGTCCAGCACTCCTTTGCTAAGAATGGCAGTACCATACAATCTCTACAGCAATATCCTTTTTCTTTTTTTGTTTCTCGGTTGGGCTCCTACTGCTTCCGATGACACGAAAGGACATGTACAGATAATTTGATACATGATTTGTAAAAAGATTTATATGTTTGTGATACTGTACACTGTTCTGTACAAAATCAATGATCAATATACGATTGTTCCGAGAATTCAAAGTTCCGTGGTCATTAACTACGGTACTCTAATAAGTAGCGCATCTCTAATTTTGGCGTAGAAGGACACTGATCGCTAAGTGCGCACGATTCAAATGCCCTTTTCTCTTATATACAAAATAAATAGTGATCATCATTTTTTTTCAAGTTGCCGATATAAGTTATATCATACAAATGCATACAACTTGTATTTCAGCCGAGTTAAAACTCTAGTCCATCCTCCATATCTTACACGACTAACGAAGCAGTTCTCTTTGAGAATAATTATATGTGCATGTATACAGTTTAAATATATATATATATATGTATATACTGAACAGAATTCATATCAGATATATTCTCTCAAATGCTGACTCTTTACAATAAGTAAGTTGTATATTACATGCCTGGGTACGAAAGAGCTCTGATATGTCGCCGTGTGCTGTATCCCGAAGACATCACATTGTACTTAAAATCGACCGAAGTGGTTACAGTCACGACTATATTTGATCCCTGTTTCCAAAATGTTTTAGCTGCAATCTTTATATTAGCGCTTCGACTGCCTGGTAGAGCTGCATCAGAACCTGGATGTGCACGGGCAGGCAAGAGCGGCGGTCATGGGTGGAAGGGTCGAGAGATAACCATGACAGTGAGTTGTAACCTTCCAGCACGTACCTGGAAAGATAAGAGAGGGGAAAAAAAAATCAAAAATACGTTCAACAACACATGAATCAATATGAACCAACAATAATTTCTTTTTTTTTTTTTGTAAATGCAGTGAAATCCCGTAACAACAATTCAATTTCAATTGTATACTGTCGGTCCCCCTT
The DNA here is from genome assembly GCA_038373865.1 of Uloborus plumipes. Taxonomy (NCBI): domain Eukaryota; kingdom Metazoa; phylum Arthropoda; class Arachnida; order Araneae; family Uloboridae; genus Uloborus; species Uloborus plumipes. The sequence goes on from JAXGGA010001106.1 coordinate 89,907, forward strand.
AAACGAATACCGTCAGTTCCAAAAAATATTATTCGATTAAGCGGGGTATTTGTTAAAGCGGGGATTCTTAACATTGTGTCTATGGTACGGGAAATATTCTATTCCATGATATTTTATTCGTATAAGAGGGGTATTCGTTTATCCGTTACCCGATTAAGCGGGGCTGACAGTATCTTGAATTCTATTACAAAGATATTCCCGTTATAATGAATAAAATTTGCAGTCTCTTGAATTTTGTTGCAATGGAATTTCACTGCATTTATTTCAAACTGCTTTCAACATTTTCATTGGGAGGCTCAGATATTTCTTCTTCACTAATACAATGATGCCCACATGAATGTTCTTTTTCTCATTCAAAAAAGCTCTTATCTTGGTTCTGAAGATAGCTGAAGATGGTAACTTACAATTAATTGTTTTTAAAAGTTGAATCATTACTAAAATTCAGCCCAAATTTTAAATTAAAATCAGACAAAGTTTAAAAAATATTCCAAAAAACAAACCTGGGCAAAAGAAAAAAAGAAAGAAAGCAAAAAAAAAAAAAAAAAAAAACCTATGCATATTAAGGTTTACACAAATATAATTTTGATATAATTATGTTTTTAGTCATGAATATCAACACAAATACATGAACACTATGAACGATAGAAAAGCATAGACAATGTAAGAAAATGAGATCATACCTGAGCACATCTGTAGTTAAAGTAGAGTCGAGTGGGTGATAATTTCTTGTGTGTGGGTTTGGATGAAGAAACTCGTCTTGATTAGATTGTAGTGCAGGAGAATGAATCAATAATGCTGACTGAAAGTTGAACAAAATTGCAAAAATTAAAGAGAATTCTACTCGAAAAAGCAAATTGCTCACAAATAAATAAGCCTTTTTGTGTCAGAAAGAGGAGCAATTAATTGTTTTCATACTCAAACCAATTTAACATCCAGATGCTGACACCAATAAATTTAAAAAGCACAGAATTATAAAAAACTTAACACTTCAATTGAGTATGACTACATCAAAAACTCAGCAGCTGAAATAGGAATTTATAAATTTGCATAGTTACAAACGAAAGAAGATCTTACATCTCAGGTATATACTTACAAATTGAGAAAATTAAACAATCACATTTGTAAACATCCAAACTTTCCTTAGGTAATGATACTTTGAATAGATTGATAAGAACCTCTTTATTCCAAGTGTACCCAATCAAGTGCAATACGATTAAAAATAATTTGAAACTAGTTCAATCCGTAGAAAACATTTTCCCAGTTGTCAAGCAAACGGCATTACAGATTTATCAAAAGGTTATTCTCAAACAAAAATTGTACAGATGATTTTTTTTTTTTACAGCAAGCCGAAACTTGAAATTCAACGAAAAGTTTTAATAATAATACATCATTTTTTCAGTCAAAAGACCCCCCCCCCCTCATTTATTAAAAAACAACAAGATAGGTTTTTTTTCTAGCACAGTATCAAGAAATAACAAAAAAGATTCTATTTTAAAAGCTGCCTTAAGTAAGAAAAAAAAAAAGAAAAAACCTCAGTGCAGGCACAATTATTAATAGAATAAGTCATACTTTGGCACATACATGCAAAACTAGCTAGTGGTATAATAAAATGAGCTATTAAACCCTACGAGTATTTGCCAATAGATGTTTGAAAACAATGTGCTATTTCTGGCCTCTTTTTTAAGATAATGAATATGAATTTTGTAAAATTAGGAAACAAAATGCATTTCTTGAAACGATATTGGTAAAATACATGAGCCTTTTTCATATCAAAACTTGTATCCACTCTCAACTATTTCTTCTCAACAAAAATTTCATCCTTCAAAAAACATGATATAATTTCTGAACAATCACTCACCTTGAGAAAAACAGGGCAAATGTTTTGTAATTGTGGACACGTCGACCAAAACCATTTTGGCAAAGGTCCCGTTCTGGCAGTGGAAACATAGTAGCCTAAAGCGAGTGGCTGCTGCAACAACTGTAAAGGCTCATCCTGAGTATCCATCGACAAATTACCAGAGCCCTACAATAAATTTAAAAAATTAAAAATCACATAATAAATTCAAGCACAAAGAGGCATAGAAATACAAAATAAGTTGTTTTGAAGCCTTTTCGCAATCAATAACTCAAATTAATCAAACACAACTGTTCACACTGGTTACTAATTAAAATGTAAACAAAGCTTCTGTTTAAAATAACTTTCATATTAGATTACAAGTCAGGATCAAAGACAAAAGATACCTCATTTTGTGTGACCATCATTTATGAGGAGTGACCAACCAAACATTATTTTTCATGTTTCATAAGTAGATTTTTAGACGAGTAAAATGAGTAAACAAGTTTTACAGATTTTTAGATGTTTAATATATAATTAATAATGCATCTATACTTCGGAGTACGGATAATCAATGTCAAAAATATCAGTTCTGAGAAAAGTGGTAATAAAGTTTCTTATATTTTCCTGGTCCTATAACTTTCACACCCGAGCAAATTTTCGAGCTCTTTAAAGCTTGTTGTTACTTATTAGCAACTATGCAATGACAAAAGCAACTCCTAGACTTACCCTGTTTGGTCCCCCATGATGAAATGGTGAATGTCTGCCTAATCCCATACTGGGACTGCCAGGTTGTGAAATTGAATCTCGACGTGGCGAAGCTCCGGGACTTTGAGGTGGACTTTCGGTCCAGCGGAAGATATCATTTATATCCTGTCCAACAGCAATGTCATCATCATTCAGTGCTTGAAATATGTCATCGTCGTCTCCCAGGATCGTAGAAGTTTCAATCTGCTCTTGCTGGAATGTTGCTTGAGAGGACTAGTTTCAAAAATAAATATTTTAAAACAGTTGAAAAATAAGATGCATTCTCAAATTTTGAAATTCTTTCATCATTTCAACTTCATAACAAGAACAAGGAACAAAAAAATCATGTTTATTTGCATAAGAATCATCTGTGAATTGAGTTGTGGTTCATTTAAAGAAATCACCAAGAAAAGCAGTTGAGATTTTAAATCATGGAAAATACAAAAATGAGAATTTAGGAGGAAAAAAAGAAAAACAATAATAATTAATAAAGTATAGTATTCTGTTTGATAGCAATTAGAATTACTTTGAAAACTTTTAAATCCTTATAGCATTCTTAACTACAAACTGACTACCAAAATAACCAAATTATGTACTAAAGGAGTTAGACAAAAAAGATTAGGCACCCCAGCTCATATTTTAATCAACATGTGATTTTCAAACAGTAAATTGTTTTACCAACATTTTAAAAATTCCACATAATATTTTAAACTGAAAAAAAAAAAAAAAAAGTTTTTGAGATAATGCGACAAAGAAACTGAATAAATATGTTCTTGCAATCAGTAAATTTTCATTTTTTATAAATGAGACTCTAAAAATAATGATGCAGGTAAAACAAAAAATATTAGCTATGATTAAAAACTAAACAAATGGGCAAAATAAATAAATGAATAAATTTACAAAAAAAGTTGATTTAAGTATTGAAAACACATCAACAGTAAGTCATTAGTGATGTTAGTCTGAAGAGAATTTTGTTAAAAATATTTGAACCATATTACATGGCCATTGGTTACGAAACATAAATAGAATATATTTTATCAAATTTGTGAGTGCCAATAGCAAAATCTAGGTATCATAGAGACCCAGTGTCTGATTAATCTGGATATTTTCATAGATTGCAAAATAAACCTTTTGTAATCAAAATCTTCTCAATTAAAGCTTTCAACAGCTAAGACTAGACAACAGCTAAGACTTCAACAGCTAAGATTAGGTCTAGACCTAATCCCAAGTGACCTACGAACTTCAAAAACTTTACCTTGATTGTTACATATTGTAGATATGTCCGACAGATTTTTCTTATACAATGCCAAACTTTGGCAATGTACGTAAAGAGTTCTTCAAATGCAAAGAAGCGAGAAAAAACTTTTAAAAAATCTAATATTTAATTTAAATTGATTATTAGTTTTGGTTTTAAAATTAAAAAACTATTTTTACAGAAGTATTTGCAATTAAATTTCTATTTTGATATGAAGAAATTGCTAGTTGATTCATAAAAGCATATTCATCTGATATATTTTTAATAAGTGCACTCATGATATACCTGGGCTGTAGATGAAGTTGGGAAGACAAGGATATGTGTACAGGAAGCATCTTCGGGCGTGCTCAAATCGCACGAGTTGCAGCTGCTGCTAAACCTATCATCGGGAGTGAACTGATCGGCCATCACTCGAAGGGTCGAATCCGGTTCCAAAGACACTAAGCACGCTGACAGAATAGCAGGGGCGTCTGGATGACCAAGGACAGCACACTGGTGGCACAATTCTCTCAACTGTCTGCTGTACCTGAGTAGTGATTTTCGACTCAGGAAAGTTGCCCAGTCGCGCAACTCCCCGTGTCCCAGTCGACCCAGTCTGCTGATCACCAGTCGCCAGGCGTGTAGACACTTGGAAAGCACTTCAACGATGAAATCTAATAGTTTATGAAGGGCAAATCTTCTAACAGAGGCCTTTTTTCTTCGAGTTCTACAAAAAAAAGAAATAAGTAAATAAATAAAAATCATTAAAAAATTAAGTCACAAGAAAAACAAAAACATCTGACATCAGTTTAATTTTAAAATGTAATATGTAGGCATTTTTATGTTACCAACATTTTATCAGTTTGCATATCAATATATATTCAATCAAAAAGTGTTATAGCCTACCTCAGTATTGTTGGCACTCAGTAAAACAGTCAAAAATATCAAATTGATAGAGGTTGGAGCAGTGAATGAGAACAGCAAATCAAATGTAGGCACATAGTGTGCACATTTTCAGGGCATTTGGCACTAGTTTCAGGTTGAAATTCGTCATTGTAAATAAATAACAACAATGTACAAAAATATTTGCTTCATCAACATCCAACTATAGCAACTTACTTCTCCCATTTTCAACTCATTCTGAAATGAACTTGTCCAAGGACAAATGCCAACAATTTTGAGGTAGATTACATAGCTCATAAACAGACTCAAATATAAATACACTTAAAACATAATCATGAATATTGTACTAAACTTTATGTTTTTCTTACCTGTTAGGAACTTCAATACTGATGCAACAGGTTTCTAACAAGTCCCCTTTATCATCGGTGCAACTAGCAACTAGCCACCTTTGATCTTCTGTCAAGCAATAAGTGCAATATAAAATACTGGATTTTTCTCTTCTGTCCCCAAACATTTCACCTAGCTCTGCTTGCTTATCTTTTTGTGGTGCCAATGTAAACGCTTTGCTTGGGGGAGGGGTGAAGACTGAATGCCTAGCCTACAAAGAAAGGATACGCCATTAATAAACCATTATCGAAAATAAATGAAAATAGTAAAAATTAAATTCAGATAATAAAAGTGCAGAAATTATGGCTGCTTGAAGCTTTAGTATATTTTTGTCATACAGTAAATCTTGGCACTGGCTAACGGTTCGAGTAACAGTTTAACAAATACCCTGTTTACATGAATAAAACATCCCGGAACCGAATATTTCCTCATGCCATAGAAACAATGTTAAAGATTTCCGCTTAAACAAATGCACCCCTTAATCAAATAATATTTCTTGGAACTGACAGCATTTGTTTAGGCCGGGTCGACAGTACTTAGTAGTGAAGGAGTGTGAATGCAAAAATTAAAATATTTGAAAAAACAAATGATAGAAAAAACTCGCATTCATATTGGGGCAAGAGATGGTACTAGCAGCCCTGTCAGGTGCTGCTATACCACATGGTTTAGAAAGACTTTTCTATGAAGGTCTACCTACGGTTTCAACTTGGCCATGCCGTTTAGCTTAACCTTTAGGAACCGGGTGGTACACATGCTGTTGTACCATAAGTCCTTTTTAGCCTACTTTCCCGTTACAAATAAAAGAAACGAAAAAAGCATTAAAATTGGCTTAATGCATCTAAAAAATGTCGCCAAGTCCAAAAAATGTTGCCAAGTCCAAAAAATATCGCCAAGTAAAAATATATCGCCAAGTAAAAAAAAAGTCAAAAAGAAACAAAAAAATGAAATAAATATCGAAAAATTAAAAATTTGAAAGTAGGGTACTGAGATGGGGAATTTGTGTGTCTGTCGGTCGGTCTGTCTGTCCCCCCCTAATAACTTTTGAATGAACATTCCGATTTGGACAAACTTTTTTTTGTTGGAAAGATCTCGGCGAGTACAGCTCATTCCCATATTTGATTTTTTGATTTGAACAATTTTTGGTTCAACTTTGAGCCGTTCAAATAACCGGTCCCGCGATACTAACTTTTGAATTAACAGTCCGATTTGAACAAACTTTTTTTTGTTCGAAAGATCTTTTCAAGGATACTTCATTCCCGTACCTACATTTTTGATTTGAACAATTTTTTCGTTCAACATTGAACCGTTCAAAAAAGCTCTCACACCTAATAACTTTTGAGTGAACAGTCCGATTTAAACAAACTTTTTTTTGTTCGAAAGATCTCGGCAAGGATGCTTCATTACCGTATTTAAATTTTCAATTTGAACATTTTTTCGTTCAACATTGAACCGTTCAAACAACCTTTCCCCACCTAATAACTTTTAAGTGAACCGTCGGAATTGAATAAACTTTTTTTTGTTCGAAAGATCTCGGAGAGGCTCCTTCCCATATTTCACTTTTCAATTTGAACAATTTTTCGTTCAATGATGAACCGTTCAGAAAAAATTTTAACATGAGCGCCTACGGAGAAATTTAAATTGAATGTTGATTCTGAACTTCAAGGCGGATTTCCTTCAAACTAACTTTGTAAGAAAATGGTTTTGATAAATAATGTATTGTAAAGAACTTTTCTGAATAATCTTCTGTGAGGACTCTGATTCCGAGTCCGACGACATGGCGGAAATGCAGGCTCAGAAAAAAAATGACTGACTGGGCAGACGATTTTTTGTTTATTTATTTATTTGTTTTGTTTAATTTATTATTATTATGATTTTTTTTTTTTTTTTGTTAACAAAAATTTTTCATTCACGAGAGCATTTTATTCTTTATTTATATTTAACAATTGGCAACGGATTAAAAATGAAATTCAAGACATTTTATTAACGAATGAGTTTTTTTTTTTTCTTTCTTTGATAAAATGTGTTTTGAAGTTCTTTGTACTTTTATTTTATTTGTTTATTTTTTTTTCTTTTGAAAACGATTGTGGAATTTTTCTACGGAAGAACTATAACAGTTACATTCTTTAAAAGGTGCGACAAAACTTAATTGACTCGTTTATTTAATTTTTACGTGTCTATTTCATCTGATGAGAGGGGTATATTTTGCTTTTAGAAATCAGCTTTAAGTGCTATAGAGGTATGTTTGACATAATTTTCAGTTTCAGATAATCAAGAGAATATTGATCAGATGCTACAATGCCGATTTCGATGTATGGGAAAGTAGGCTCGTTTAGTTCTTGACAGAACTTCTTGTTTTTTAGGAGACGGGGTTGAGATTTTCACTCGAGCCCTTTGGAGCCGGGGATTTTTACAAGGTTTCATACGTCTGGTATGAGTTTATACCTTCTCTTTTAAATGGAAAAGAAATCTGTGGTTCAACTGTCGTACTACCTGGGTCAAAAGAAAAATTTCCAAATCCAAACGGTTAAAGCTCTAAATGTCCCTGTTATACCCTTTGCTCCTCACTGTCTCAATAGTGTATCACACAGTGAATGTGATTGAAATTTTAATTTTCAATTTTGTACAGGTATGGGAAGAAAAACATATGTTTTCCTGATGTTCTTCCATGCTTATTCTCCACTATTGTTCTATTTTTTTTTGCACTGCATTGAAAAAAGTTCCTTTCTGTATGTTTGAGGTGTTGTTTTTGAACACGTATACACAGATGTGTATTTGGGGACGCCTTAGTCAATAGCAGAATTATGCGAAACACTTATTGTGCGCATTTTTGATTTCCTTCAGGGTCCCTATGGTCATGGGAGTCCTTCTAATTGAACAGTTACAGCATTTCTAGTTCCTGATCCTGTTAAATTTGGTCTGCTAAATACAAGTTGAAATATTTGAATAGTGATTTTGTTTTTTTTTTTTTTATTCAACATGTTAAAAACGATCATCCTAAAAATTATTTAAATTGAGATCCTGAAAGATTCTATGTGTGTATGTGCTTATATTACTCCAGCTAAACTCTTAACTAAAACAATTTGGTGTAGCACAAAATAAGAACAGAAGCTTGGGAAATTCAAACAATTTTCAATGTTTAAAGAATCAGAAATCCAATTACATAAAACCTATTAAATACTTTGTGAAGTGGATTTAAATATGAAAAAGATCTTACATCTCTGTTTTTTACAAAAATATCTTGGGCAGCAGCGGGGCCAAATCCCGTGAGAGACTTGGCAATGGTTTGATGCATAAACATCTGATGACACTGGGAAAACACAGAAAAAGCCAATGCTTTTAACTGATCTTTCCGCCTTTCTGCATTTTCCATAGAACCAAGTCTTAGTATAGAATCTAACGTCACAACCTAGGAAAGAAAGGAAAAAAAGTGAAAGATAAGTTAAATTGCGAAACTCTATGTGTTTTTTAATTTAGAGTATTGTACTAAAAAGTTTAATAGAAAATGCAATATTAGAATAACATAAAACAGGAAATAAAAATGAAGTGCATTGAATGTAGAAATACAAAATATATTAACTTCATAGAAAGATAGCAGAGCAATAAATATTGGTCGATGTTTGGTATTCAGAACAATTTTTCATAGCAAGCAACAACAAACTTAGATTGTCATTTACTAATTAAATATAGTAGACTAAAAAAATCATTCAACTTTAGATTATTAAGCTTTGGGGTCATATTCAAATGTGTAGAAGAAAATGTATAAGTTAATGAATTTTTTACACCAAAAAATACAGAATAAGCACAAATCATTATTTTCTAATCTATATTTGTACAGCTGTATTCCAATGCAAAATATTTACAAAACTGTTAATTGTTATTGGTAGCATTTATATAGACTTTTTACAATTAAGTTTTATAGTTTTCAATGTGCATGCATTTCTAACAGTAGAATTATCATTTAAAACATCAACGATATTAGGTTTTACTAAAATCACATGCATTTCCTGACTTGTGTGATATTGATTGAACAAAATAGGTTATAATGATAGTACTATAATAATTAAAAGCATCCCCTTGCAGTCATTTTGTAAATGCGTGTTTTCTTAAACCCTAAGAGCAGTCTCTGAAGTCTCTTGACAGAAAAATTTAAGTGCTTTCTTTATCAAGAATTTTTTGACCTATCGAAGGAGGGTCGCTTTAGACAAATCATGCAATCAAGGTTCTACTGTACATACATATTCATGCATTATAAATATATTTAAAAAACATTCAAACAGTGCAGTACCTGCAAATGAATGTTGTTCTTTATGTGCTCCGGTAAAAACTGCAGCATGTGTGTATAGGAACGCATGAGCCCCAGGCTTGCTAAACGATAAATGTCTCCATCAGCCGTTCCATGAGTGAAAGGTTCGACAATATAAATTACAATGGTGGGAGTTTGCTGACAATCCTCTGAATCGGCTGAATCTGAAGACGCTGTTGCAGTTGAAGGAGCGCTATCACTGGCAGATGCCGATTCTGGTCTAGGATCTGAAACAAAGTCAGGAAGCAATGCAAATGAAGCTTTTGTTTTTAAAAGAGCAACACATAAAACATTCTTAGAAGAGAATTACATGGAAATAGTTAAACTTAGAAAAGTTTGTTCATGGTGGTAACAAAATCCAAGGATAAAATTGAATGTTAAATCCTTGACATCCTCTGATTGAGATTTAGAAAAAATCTTGATTTTATAATCATGAAAAAATGCAACTCAATGAAATTACAGTTAGGGCTCATATGTTGATATTTTCTGTTATAGTTTACATTTCAGTATAGTGCCTTTGTGTTTTTGTGAAAAACAATAAATAAATAGTTCTGGATAAAGAGGTTACTATTGATAAAAAAGTCTGCTAAACTAAAACAGTTTGCCCAACACTGACAAGTGTGGCAACTAAAAAAATTTTGAATTTTGAGTCTATATGGATTTGTAAATTTTTAGTTTAGTGTCCTACGTTTAAAAAGATTACAGTATAACATCATCTCAGAGGTAACAGTAAAAAATTTAAGCCTGAGAATAACAATAAAATATCCTGCAGTTACTCTGGTCTGAAGCAACAATAAATTAAACATTTTTTCAATTACTATGAGAGAATAGCTCTAAGTTGCAAGAATACATTACCTAAATATTGCATAATAAAGTGATATAAGTAAAATGGGACACATTAATAGTTAAGTCATCAAATGAAAGGAGCTACACTTCTGCACATACCAGGCTCTGTTCTGAACGCTGGGTCTTTGTCGTTGTTTTCTCCTCCCGTGGCTGTCGTTCTCGGTGAAGCGGCGGTCGGAGGCTTATCGGGTGTCTTAAGAGCAGGAGGAGATTCCAGAAGACTACTGTCAAGAGGCTGTGTTGCTAAATGTGGTGCTACAAGAAATTTTCTTGTAAGAATACAAAACTAAACACATTAAAATGCATTTCAAAAGGCACTAAACAACATTAAAATATTTAGGACCTACACAAAAAATCAAAGTAGCATTATCAAAGGAACTGAAAATAGCTTTTGACTCTCAGAACAATCAAAATTCCCTTTGAAATGGAAAGCTTTATTTATTTTACTCATGGATTGTTATTGGTGCACTCTAAAGCTCTAATGGCTTGCAGAAACCTTTCCAGAATTTTCAAGTGAAGAAAGCTCTTTTAAGAAAGGTACAAAAGGAAAATATAGCTATTATATACATACACACATTTAATTTAAGTAACGAAAAAATGATCAAAAACCCACTAGCCCTCACAGTTCCCATACCATACAATAATGATAAATACATATTTCGAAACAGGGCCGTATTTAAGCGGTGGGTTTTTGGGGTTTAAACCCCCTCCGAAATTTTTTAAAACAATTACAAAAATGTACTCCATATTTTATCGATGAAAAATTAATTTTGCTATTTTGTTTTAATTTCCTTATTTATTTTGAAACTGTATTTGAAAAATGAAATTGACATTATTGAATAATTGTACAAATTAAGTACAATTTCTGCAGTACTTATTTTTATTGTAGTTTTACAAACATAATTTCTAAACAATACACCTTTCCCTTCATTTTTTTTTTTTTTTTTGACACATCTAAAAGTGTTTCTAGATAAAAATTTTAAAAGTACTCTTTTGAATGTGAGCATGAGTAAACTCATCTATCCAGGTTTTTATATTTTTCATCATAGAGAAGATGAGTCATTTCTTTAAAAAAATTTCCTTTTAATACCGTAAAATGGGGTGAATCGGAACACTTTTCAGCTTTGATTGTAAAAAAAGCAGTTAAAAGATTTTTTTTCAATTTGATTTTCTGAGTAAAAACTTCGGTCTTGCTTTACTTTTGATATTCCAAGCAAACACAAAACATTTTGAACAGTTATTATTAAAATATATAGGAAATTATGGGTGTTCCGAATCACCCCGCTGATAGGGGTCAATCGGAACACATGTTAAAATTTTTATTTTTTCCCGTGAAACCTGTAGTAGGTCTCACAAACATGAGTAATATTGATGGGGGAGAACAAGAACAGATAATTACTGTCAAATAAAAGTATAATTTCAATACCAGTAAACGTTTATAATTTGTCAAAATTCAAAATAATTTTGAACTTATACAAAATGAAAAGTAATTTTAAGAAATGCTTTTGAATTGAAATACAAAGATTTAACACGAATGGAAGTCACTCCTGTCGTCCACAAATATGTATTTGTCCTTAAAACTAGCAATTGTGACTTGACCTAAGTTTTTCATAGCATCTTCCGGGATGATCTCTGCCTTTTCTTTAGTTTCTTAAAATCTCTGGGTTTCGGGGATTGTCCTGAAAGATTTTTTCGCTTATTCATCACTGTCTGTGTGCTTACCTTTTGCTACATAAAGTCTATATGACTTTCCCCCTCGTATTTTAAATAAAAAGAAGTGTCCTGGAGAAAAAATCTTATGAAATCTGCAACTTTTTGTCATTCTAAGATCTAGTTGCTTACGAGAAAGGATAAACAGTAATAAATCCTTGTCCTTGTCTTAATTAGAGGACTTGGGGTTAGAATCTTGATTTTTCGAACAGTTTCCTTCAAATAAGTTTGAATTGGAACAACAGAACAAAGTGTTCCGATTCACCCCACATTTTTTTTTTCCTATGGCATTTTTCAGAATTCTTCATTTTTATGACACAATTTATAAAAAATGTAAATTTTAATGTGGTATTCTGTTGTTCAGATACATGTATAATTGAAACATACCACTCTTAGGTTTAAAATATAAGAAGGTTTGTTCTTGCATATGAAGTTTTGCAGTCAAAAAAATGTGATGTTTTCTAGCATTTCATGTACAGCCCTCCTTAGAAGCCAGTAGCGTTGCCAGATTGACAAAAGTAATTTTTTCCTACTTCCTATGATCTTACCTTTCTAAAAAAAAATTAATGGCGAAAAATACCCAATAGTATATTTATGAAGAATTTCTTTGTACGGTCTGGAAGTTTTGTTCCGATTGACACCGCTGTTCCTATACACCCCATTTTACGGTACCCTTTTAGCATATACTGTAACAAAAATCAGCAGAATATAGAACATGAAATCAAATTTTATTGACTTTATAGATTTGATTATGGCCCTGTTAGGAAATGAGAAATTTCGATAATAAGAAACAATTACCTAAATGATAACGGCAAGCCTGAGCATAAAGTTTAAGTCTATTAGCAATCGGTCCATCGCCAATGAGACTGAACCAGTCATCCACAGGCTCCTCGGCCAGTTTCTTTGCAGTAGATTTCCCAACCCTCATGATACCGTCTCTTAATACTTTGGTTATGGGGCAGTGCTTCCCCAGCTTGCACAGCTCGTATATTGTACTCAGTTCCTTGAAGAACTTCTTAATGTGGCTCAAAACAAAATCGCTGTCTGGAGCCACAACAACGTACGCAATGTCTCTGCTGTTTGTGTATGGTTCCAAAAGGAGTTTGTCCTGAAAAGAGAAAAATACACTTATCGTCAATCGTCAGCTGCATTTTAACATATTTTGCATCAAATACTAAGAAACAGTTAACTAAACGAATACATAAATAAATAAATAAATACAAAGGTATAGTTGCAGGTTTCTGGTTTCAAATATGAACAAGCCATATGCTTCATATTTTAATACACTTTCTTTAAGATCATTAAAATTTGTTAGATCACACATTTTAATTTTTTTCTAGCATGGCATATAACGTCTTTCAGACCTCAAATAGTGTATTTCAAGTTTTTGTACATGAAGTAGAAATTAATCATGTTGAAGTACCAGTAAAATTAAGCACATTGAGTAGCACTTACATTGTTTTACATGTCTTCTGGCAATTAACACAGTTTACATTTTACTTCAATTCAAGAAATGAGAAAAACTATACCATACTCCAATCCCCACAATTGGAGTTCTAATAAAAATTTATGTTACCTTCAATAAGCATAGAAAAGCATTTTCATTACTATACTATAAAAAGTATAAGAGTAATTCGAAGTATATAATGAAAATAACCAAAAATCATTTATTTATAAGGAAATAAAAAATACAAACCCAATATTTTAAGGCAAATGGTGACAATGCTAGCCAATCCTTATCATAACCCACAAGGAGAGAAGGAATAGGCTGAGGCTCACACTGATCTTCCGTGCCTGGAAAAAAGATGCATGAAATCTTCATGTGATTGCACACAATTATATAGAACAGAGTGCAATAGTACATAGGTCATAAAAAAACATTTGATGAAGCAAATGCAATTAATTTCCGAGTGCTTTTCAAAAGCTGCAATAACAACAAATATAATTAGATTCTTTTTTCTGATTAAGGGCAAAGCAGCAGAGAAAAATACTTTAGTTCTATCAACAGATTTCAATCTATAATTCTACCTATCTAGTTTAATACATACATTTTGTAAGTCTAATAGCAAAAAAAAAAAAAAGTCTTAAAATCAAAACAAAAAACCAAATGCTATGTGAAGCAAAAGAAATTCTCAAAAAAAGAAAACACATGCTTTTTGCAATCCTATACAATTTGAGACTTGCTAACCTTATAAAACAAAAGGACAAAATAAAAAAAAAAAAAAGTTATTTTCTCTTTTTTATTTTAATCTTGGAACAAGATGAATGCTACAACAAAATTAATAATTTTATATGTAATTAGATAACATTTATAAAAAGGTTAGTAGATAAGATGCAACATTTATATTATTAAACTAATACATTTTTTTAATAATTTAAAAATTAAAAATGAAATACTGATTTATGCTGTCTTCTTTTTCAATATTATTTACTGCATTATTTGAAATATTTTCTTCAGTCTAACAATTAATTAAAGAGGAAAACTAAGTGCAGCAAAGAAATGTCCACACAATTATAACTAGCATTCATATATGGTAATGAGAAAAATAAATATGCAGAAAAGAAAAAAAAAATACAAAATACCAGCCAGCAAAATCTTCTGAAAGTAAAAATTAACAGAAGGATTTATGTTTGTGTGGGAAAACTGTCTTAGCATTACTCCACAATATAAACAAAGGGTGAAAATGTTTGATTGTAACAAACATCCGACTCCTTAACTTTGACAGATATTAGGCTTTCTAAACATTTACTATTAAGACTCTACTATTAATTGCACTCTTGACAAAGTTTGACAAGTTTTTAATTATTTAAAAAGCAGGGGAAATTTATCTGGTGGCAGAGATTGAACACTAAAGCAGAAATCTCTAAGCAGGCACCAAAAGCAGGAGAATTGACATGTCTACAAATTTTAAAAAAAAACCTCCATAAACTACAAGATTCAATACCTCTTCCCGCAAGTCGATGAAACTGCCTCCATGTTAGTGGACCTAGAACTGGATATGTGACTTCCCAAAGTTTTTGATGGCGCCTCTGTTGCACGGCTTCTTGGAGAACAGGTTGCAATGACCGTAGAAGGTGGACTATTTCTAAATTGCTCACTGGCACTTTAGCTGGAAAAATATCATTGATACAAACATTAAGCCTGAGCATGGAAAATATAGTACATTTTTTTTTTTAGTATGTGTTTAAAATCAAGTGCATTAAAAAGCAGCCAGCTTTGTTAAAGATAGTTATTTGGTTATTTAACACAGCATAAGCATATACAGTAGAGAACCAATTATCCAGGATGTTTGGGACCACAGCTATCCCGGATAACTGAATTTCCCGGTTTTCTGGATCGCTACGAAGCGATATTTGCCAATTGTTTATAAAACCCAAGTTACTATAACAAATAAATGCCTCCTGAAGAGAAAACGATCTAGAAGTGCTTATAGATATTACAATATTAAAAATTTCTGAGCTATATGCCACTTATATGGTATTTAAGAAGAAACCGTTCATATTCATTTAGGTATTTCAAAAGAAAAACAAAAAAAAAAAAACTTCATTTTTTAGAAATTGCCGAAAATGCGTATTTTAAAAAGTGGCGGAAAAATCGACAAAATGTTGCCGGTTTTCTGGTTTCCCGGTATTTTGGTTCCCGGATAAAAGGTTCTGTACTGTAAAAATAAAGGAAAAATAGATAAACCTTCAACTATTTAAATTTTAAACAATCAAGAATTTCAGTTTCAATGATGGCTGTAGTTATTCGAGCAGTAGGAACAATTTTACTATTCAGTTGAAACAATCTTGCTTTATTTTAAAAAAGCTTCATATTATCAGGAATTCAGAAACAGTGTCACAAGCATAACATAATACAATTTAATTTTTGTGTCGTATGCAACAACTGTAGTAACCAACAAAATCAATTGAAACAGTACATTTTGTACAGATTTACTAATATGATAAATAATACACTTAAAAGTAAGCAACTGCTAAAATTTTTCACTAAAATTTAAACTTTTAATCTCCTGGGAAGGTCTGAGCCATAAGGATCATATAATATCTTTAACAGGCTGTTGCACTTCACATTTTAGGGCTCTCATTAGGAAGTAAAAGAAAAAAAAGATAAATATCAATAAGGTAAAGGTTTGAAAGTGTTAAATTGCAAAAAAAGTATGAAGAAATCTTAGTATGTCATAAAACTAAACAAAAAAAAGTAGTCCAATACTTGTTATTTAGCAATAAGAAAATAGCAAAAAACAAAATAAACAATAACAATAATCTATGTTTTCCATCAGCTTCATAAAGAAATAAAAAGAATCTAACCTGCTAGATAAGGCCACTTATGAAGGCAGGAAGACTTCAAATTTTCATCCATTTTGTTGTTATTAATGTTGTCGACAGCTTGTCTACCTGTATCTAACGCAAGAAAACAAACTTCACAACCGTCCGATATTTCGAGGGCATTGTAGTGCAGGTAGCACTGATCTACACTGCGATACTGTTCGGCTTTGTGGAACAATGAGAACGTTGAACACACGTGCGAGCACTGCACTTTAATCAAGTCCACAACAGAATGCGGCACAAGGTCCACTTGAGCATTTGTCTCCTCCTCACAGTTCTGTTCTGTCTTTTTAGAAGCGCTCTCAACGAGGGAGAGACTCTTCCTGCCGAAGAAGGTTTCGTACCGGTGGCCCGTTATGTCGAGTTCGTCTTCGTAGAAAATACCGGCGCGGTGGCTCTGATGGCGGTTGACCACAGCACTGAAGCCACACGTGCACTTGTATTGCGGTTCGTCCGTGCCCGAAGGTATCAGGCTGCTCGGCAAGTTGATACCTGCATCCGCACCTTTGGTGTTCATATTGCAAACACAAAGAGTACAACTGGAGAAATTATGATCTTTAAACAAATTGAGCATAGAGTCGGCTATCACGAGATTCACCAGCAGGCTGTGGGCCTCTGGTATTGAGGAAGTTGTGCCACTACTGTCTACAGAATTCAAATGTTTGTTCAAGTAGGATGAGGCACTAGATGCAGGACTTTGCAGTTCATAGTTCATGGGCAAAGTTCGTTGATCAATGGGAGGTTCCACAGAAAACATGGGCGGCACCATTCGTTCTCCTTGCTCATTTACTATCATCATTGAAAACTGAGAACTGTAAGAAATTGAAAAATGACATCAGTAAATGGAGAATAAATAACTTTTTCCAAATTATCATTTTTAAGTTATATATGATTGAGACTTAAAAAACACACACATGATCTCAACAGGAAAAGTGTGATTAAGCAATTTGTACATTTGGTAACTCTCTTACAAGTACTGAATTTAGTGCATTCTAATCTCAACTATCTTTTTTTGTTTTAAATATTTTGTCTTTGCGTCATCCAGTTTATTGCCCCATGCTTAGTCAAAGTTACAAAAGAAATATTTATTTGGCAATACCAATACCATACATTATTTTGTCTTTTTAACAAACTCTTAAAGAGAATAAACTGTTAAACAAGACTAAAAGTTCCAAACATTAAAAATAATTTGACAAATAAACTAAACTAAGCCCTCAAAATATAAATAATCTGACAAATAAAAAGCAAGCCATTAAATAAAAGATTATTTAGTTTGATCAAAATACTCTGCCAACTAAACAAAACGTTAAGAATACTTACATTAAAATGTTAAAATATTCTTACAAATAAATATATCAAATCACCAAAAAACATTAACAGTTCCATGTGAACTTAAAATAAGAAAAAGAGAAAATAAAACATGGAGGAGAACAAATGCAATTCTTTTTTCACCAACCTAGAAAGTAAACAAATCACCAAGTCAAGTCACGTATTAATAACAAACAAGTGTCACACATTTAAATGCGCTATTTGGAAAGGAGAATGTGCGATTTGAAATATATTTCAATAAAAATAATTGCCCTTAAACCACCTTTCGTAACTATGTTTAGCGGTTTTATAAGGCTTGCCTGCACAAAAAAAAAAAAAAAAAAAGGAACCATCAGACAAGCTTTTTAGATAATCAACTATACGATCTTATTTTCATTTCTTAGAAAAAAAATTCCCTCATCAAAATATTTCATAATACTTTAACCTTTTGGAACTGGGCTGTTTTTTAGAAATTTTCTTTCAACCCAGGTAGTACGACAGTTGAACCACAGATTGTTTTCCATTGAAAAGAAAAGGTATAAACTGTCGTACCAGACGTATGAAACCTTGAAAAAATTCCCGGCTCCAAAGGGTTCGAGTGAAAATCTCAACCCCGTCCTCTAAAAACAAAAATAGTTACGGTACAGCATGTGTACCGCCCGGTTCCTAAAGGTTAAAGCAAGATAAATAAATACACAATATGTTAATTAAAAAAACCTAATAAGAGTTTTTGTAATGCTTTCAAATCAAGAACATTAGTACTCACTTAGAATTAGCTGGTAACCTTTCTGTGTGCATTTGGGAGTTAGGTAATGCATTGTTGGCAGGAAGGGTTGAAGATGAAACATTATTCGTCCAAGAAGGTTTGTAGACGTGCTCTGTGGATAAGTTAAGAGGCTGAAGTTGACTTGATAATGTGGTTAGAGGAGCGTACCTTTTGGAGCCAATAAATTTGTACTGTAGGGGTAGTTTATATACAAATGACCAATCCTGAAAAATAACAACAATACTCTCATCATTACTGTTTTATTAATTAAACAGCCTACTGACTAGCGAAGTTTTAAACAGAGAATTTGCAAAATAATAATAATAAATAAATAATTTAAAGAGGCTATGTTTCTTACAAAACTTCAGAAAATGCTAAAAGTAATGAAAAAAATATTTTAAAAATGAACTATTATATCTAAAATATAACGCACAAACTATGTTGTGATTGGTTGGTAAAATGAAAATGAGTCAATAAGAGAAAAAGACAAACAAAGTTTAAATAATATAGTATATAGATCAGTAGTTCCTAAAATGGTCCACGTGGACCCCCAGGGGTCCCCTGGAGTTAGCAAGGGGTCCATATTAGGGAAAGAGAAAATTGGGGGTTCACAAGATGCAAATAAGGGTCCTGCTGTTGATGCACTGAATTCACTCCCTCCCACTTAAAACAGTTTTCTATCTTCTCTTGTACACCTAAGCTATGTAAAGATATGAGCTTATTTAAGTTTTGTGCCATTATCATTATGAAAATATGAATAAAAATGCGACGTTTTCCTCTTCATTTCTGTTTTCTTTAAATTTAAATTTTTTTCTCTGCATCAAACTCAAACTGAAACTTTTAGAAAGTTGTCAGGCATTAAAGAAGCATTTAATTGTTTAAAAAATCAATATTAAACGAGTCCTCATACTGTCAGGTAAATTTCTGATTAATCTCGTTGTATTTTCATATATTTTGCTTCATCTGGTTGTTTTAGAATAACAGTGATGGAACGTACCCATTCAATTCACGGTTTTTGAATGCCCGAATTCTGTTGTTACAATTCCTTATTAGTCTTGGAACGACTCCTAGGGAAGGGGTCCACAGGAGACTGGAAAATTAGGTGTGGGGTCCACGGAGTGAAAAAGTTTGGGAACCCCTGATATAAATGATCATTATAATATACGTACTTATACCCTCCAACTGCTTCCAAATTAGAGTATTTGCTATGAAAATTAGTCATATTCAAAATAAATATACTTCAAAATAATTTGGAAATTTACCAACACTAAAATTATTTGAAAATGCACTAAATCTACGGTTGTAAAGTTTTTTCTTCTTTTTTTCAGCTGTTGGTCGAGTTGAATATATGTTACATCACTCATAGTATAGTAAGTGCTACAGATAACTGGTTAGCCAATGTTGGAGAGTTTGTATGTATTACAACATATATGAAATAAATTAAAGTCAATAAAATAATTGCAGCGCAAAAAAGCGTTACCTTTACTGGTTCATAATAAGGACTACATCCTCCATCCATATCTGTTTTATCACGACAGCAGTCAGAACCATCAAGAGTAGTCAAGTCACTGCCACATAAGGAAGGGGAAGGAGCTGTATTATGTTCTAAAGAGGGTGGTGTAGGAAACATCCTGGTAAGTTCTGCCACGCCTAAAATTGAAATTGCTTGAATTAAACACATCATAAAATAATTTGTGTCCAGAAAAATAGGAAAAGAAATTACTTTAACTAAGGCAAATCAAAGTAGAAAATGAATTAAAATACATTATTAATTTACGAGTTTCAATAATTTCAAAGTTAAACGTGGTGTAGTCGAAAAGCATTCTTAAAACACACATATCAGGAATAACACCCCCTTTCATTATAAATTACTATCTTAAAGCATATTTTCATGCCCAGCACTAAATGCAAAAGTTATGAGAGTTTCATTTACATTTAAAAAGAGAAAATAAAGAAAAGTGCAGTCTGTTTTTAGATAATTTATGAAGCTCAAATTGAAAGTATTGTGATTACTATCACACAAAAAAAATTTAAGTATATTTCAGGGATAAATTATCAATTATTTTACCAAACATCATTCATAACTAACAAAATGGGAACAACTACTTGCCATTACTTAAATGATATTTTGTGACAAATATCTAATGATCTTATCAGAAAGGTTCACATTGTATGAATTCCTAATAGCGAATTAAGTTCTCACAAAATATAAGACATCTTTGACTGAGTAGCAAGTTGGTTGCATCCAGTTATCTATGACAACAACGTTTCAGAATACACGTTAAAAAGGAGTTTTTATAGAATACTAGCCGGGTACCCGGCCCTGCCCGGGTTTCTGTGGGTGTAGGGTGGTTTAGTGAAACTCATTCATAAATTTCCCAACACTAAAGTGCATATCTATAAACATAATGGCTACTTCTGTAAACAATGGCTATGTTATGGATAAACTATAAAAAAAATAATGCAAGCTAAAAAAAATAGCAAGCTACAAATAATGTTTGAGTAAATAGGAAATGTTATAAGCTTGGTATAGTAAAATAAATATATATTTACAGTATCAATCGCACTGAAATTAACCATTTCCAAATATTGCTCGTTAAATAAGTCCCATTATTAGTTTCTATCCTCGTGACAACATTGGTGAGGTGAAAACATCTTATGTACCTAATTTAGAAATTTTTTTGACTATAAACACTTTCTATTCTCTAACTATTGCCAAAATCAATTTTTTTTATTTCATCCGTTAGCGATTGTTGGTTCAGATAAAAATAAAAAATCTTAGAAGGCAATAAATTCCATACTTACTCCAGAGAAGCCTTGGTTCAAAATTTTCAATATGATTACAATCAATATTGTTGCTGCATGGCACCAAATTTTTGCAACAAAGGGTTGAAAATTTAATCATTTAATGGGGAAACTATATGAAATTTACTGTTTTCCATAATAACTTTTTTAAACTAAGCTTTTTAGAAATAAATTGTAGCTTATCCTGCTCCCTGTTACTGTAGCTATCTACGGTGAAAAAATGGTTAAAATCGGTCCAGTAGTTTGGAAGATTACCCCGGACATACGTTTTCAAAAGTAGTTTTTTATGTATATAGATTGGTAGTTGATTATTTGAACAGCAGCATACCTAAAATTCCTGAGGAACAAGAATTCCCTTTGCCTTTCCCTGAAAATGGTTCTTCAGGTGTACCACATAGTTTGCTTGATGTTGGGGTTGAGGGAGCCTGAAACTAAACAAATTTTAAAGATAATCAGTAATTTTCTGCATAAATATATCTGATTTGAGATTTATAAGACTGAAAAAAGTGCTGCGAAATGATACAAAGCTCTAAAATTAAAAAGGAAAGTAGTTCAAAACTATGTAAATCAAAATGCATCTACAATTTTCACAACGCTACGATTTATTGGCTACAGTGGAAAATTTAGATATTTTGATAGTTAAGATTTTCTCTCAAATAATCTTACCAAATCATCTGCACTGTCGTCTGACGAGGATGTCTCAAATATATTCTCCAAATCTCTATCAGTGACCTGTAGATCTTTTTCACTAGTAAAACTTGATCCCTGATTGCGAGGCGTTAGAGGGGAAGATACTGGTTGCTGCTCTCCATTGGAAGGCGGTTTCGGAGGATCCTGCGTAGGCGTTAAAGGGGCTGAAGATGTCTGTCCAGGCGTTAGACTTTGTGACTCAGGCGTTAAAGGTAGACCAGGCTCCTTTTTAATGTTAATCTCTTCTTCCTGTATTATCAAAAAAGCATAGTTGGTTATGTTCTTGTTATTACATATGGCTTTATTAGGAAAATCAATCCATATGTTTGAGACAGC
Source organism: Uloborus plumipes (assembly GCA_038373865.1). NCBI lineage: Eukaryota > Metazoa > Arthropoda > Arachnida > Araneae > Uloboridae > Uloborus > Uloborus plumipes. The sequence continues at coordinate 112,102 of JAXGGA010001106.1, forward strand.
TCATATATTACATCGTGTAGTAAGTAATATAGCAAAAAAACATAAGCAATTAAAATGAGAACTAAAACAAATCAACAAACAATAAATTTAAAAAAATAATATTTTAAACAATAAAAGGAACATAAGATATGCATTCTTTACAAAGAGTTCATCAAAGTTTTGTAGCATTCCAGTACAGTTCGCTTAGTTATCCGCCTTACTGGGACTGCTAGTTCTGAGCATATTAGATGTTCCACATTGATGATGCCTGAATTACACACTTGGCATATACTAAATGAAAGGATGCCTGTGTTTTTGAGGTGTTTTACAAAGTATTCATGGACAGTTTTTAGCCTAAAATTTGCCACAGGCTCTTTACGGGGTTTGTGACAAAACATTTACCAAGTGAATTGGATAGAGCGCAAGTGAATTGGGCTCTGGGTTTACTTTGGACCTGCTGCCGGGTCATATTTAAAATTATGCATTGATTTCCCAAAAATGTGCTTTTGGAGTGCCTCCACAGGAATTAGTTTATGGTCTTGTGGCTGTAGTGTTCCTTTCTCAGCTAGTGAATGTACTTCCTCCTTACCATCTATTTCCACATGCAAAAGCATCCTTTGAAAACTAATTATTTTATAGTAATTGAAAAGAAAGTTCAAGATTTATCTAACATGTAAGATAATCTGAGTTTCCGCGTCAAGATTTTCAACTACAATCTACATCGTCAATCATAAAATTAGCAACTTTTTTAAAAGAGAATTTTAACCTCCTCAATCATGTAGTCCAGATATGCAGACCTTTCTTCTTCGCCCAGTAAAAGCTAAAATGCTTTTTTTATTTGTTTATTGAGAGCTTGATATCACTCTTAAAAAAATGAAAGATGCTTATAATGTTGTCTTTTAGGTTTTTATATTGTATCCTTTTTATACTAAGTGGAGTATAAATATGTGTTATTAAAAAGGCAAATTATAAATTAAAGGACTAATTAAACAAATAAAACAAATCACTTAGTACCAGTTAATAAATGTAATAAAAAACTAACAAAAATATTCTCGTGATGTTAGTTTTCTATTTAATGATTTTTAATTATATTACTGAAAATGAGATATTCCTTTTCGTTTGTAAATTTTAAGGCTTTTTAACATAAATGCTAAATTATTGAAAAATTGCTCAACACTCACAAATAATGATGAAACACAAAGCTTTACGCATTTTATGCAATGAATGTAAAGCTGAATCCTAATTACTTACTTCAACTTTAATTCTGAAACCTGATGAAGGACTTTCTTCATCGAATTCCTCGTTGAACTCGTATGGATCCTTTGCTTTTGAAGATGAATTTTCATCAACTTGCATTGGAGTTAAACTGTCTTTGCCATTCAAACTTTGGGTGTCAGAATTATTCAGCTGAACTCCTCTGTTTAGCCAGAGTTTTCGGCGTTTACTGGACATACTTTCCCTAAAAATTAACGACCAGGTTAAAAACTAAATTACAAAGAGACAACAGATTACAATGCATTAAAACTGCTGAATGTAATTTTAATACAACTAGGCCCCAATGCAGAACCTAAAAAAAGTAATTGCTTTATATGCACTTGCACTTAGATAAGATAATAAATTACTAACTACACTAAAATTTTAGTTAGCATGACTAAAATGAATGTTACTGAAATTTGAAACAACCTGATATTATCTGAAAAATCATGCACTGCCAGTTTTAAAAAACTTTCGGCACATAAAACAGTTAACTTAACTGTTTTATGTGCCGAACAGTGTGTTCGGCACATAAAACAGTTAATTTAACTGTTTTATGTTTAACTTAAAACATTTATTACTGTATTTCATATGGATTAGACAATAATTTATTAGCAACACTGATTTTTTCCTAAATTTTAAACAGAGCCACACTACTACTATACAACACACTTACAAAAGTCTGCTTCTGATATACAAAATTATAATGAAGCAACAAAGCATGAAGTCAAACAAATAGGGGGAATTCACATGTATACTAAATTATGCTTGTTGTCGGCAGTATAAGTGCAGAAAGATAAATTTTCAATGGATATCCTGACAAAATTGTTAGCTTGAAAACAAGTAGTACACACAAAATTATGCTTCCTTCAAAAAAACATACCTTTTATAGTGATTGTGCCTTTAAAAACGATTTTAAAAGTCTAAAAAAGAACTACGACATTATAATTTTTAATAATGAATACTTAAAAGCAAAGTGGGAAGAATAATATTTATATGTATCACGAATTCATACAGGATTTTTTTGACAGTATGAAAGCTTAAGTTTTCGAAGTAAAATTGCCATGCACATAGGAAGATCTTGGTTGAAAAAATAGCACTAATAATAAATAGTACAATAAGATACGGGGGTGGAAATAGCAAGAATTCTCAAGACAAAAAATTTTTAATGTAAAAAACGGAGTGTACCAAGTTCATGAAGCATTAAACATGAAGCATAGAATATAAAACTACATACTTAGACCTGTTTTCTAAAAAGTATTTAACCCTTCACTGCACGGTGTGCCAGATCTGGCACAAACCAAATAAACCCTCATATATTCCTATGTTTTTTAAATGCAGTTAAACTGAGCTTTGTGCCCCTTCTGAAACATTGCTATAACAGTTTAGTGTGATTTTTATGCACTAGTTAGTTGCACTAGTCTAGGTATTACAGTTCTTGCTTTTAAAAAATAGAATGTCTGCATTACGGTAAGAAGTGTGCTTAATCATTATTTTCTTTGCTCTAAAAATGTTTAGATATAAATGCTGTACTCAGTGGTAAAAGTTGTTTGTTCCACTTATGGCACTAAACATTGTAGATTATTACACTTATCGGTATAAGCTTATACTAAGTGCTTTGTGCCATACGTGAAACAAACAGTTAAAACATCATTTTTGGCACAAGTTTTTAAGATTAATTTTTTTTTCTTCATTTTTCCTGAACTCAGGGCTATTTAAAAGGTTACACATGATATTTTTCATGAAAATATTTTAAAAATCGTGCAGTGAAGGGTTAAAAAAAATTGTCCATATCAATAGGGCCCCGAAGTGTACGTTTTGAGGCTAAAAACACCCTCACAGAGGCTTCAGTTGGATAACATTATTGCCAATCCTCACACAGTTGTTAATGTACATAAAATGATTTTTTTGATCAAAAAACCCCTCCAGAAAGTACTTCTGGCTATGGTAGTGATACATGCAGACAAAATATATAAGAATTACGATGATTGCATAAGGAATGAAATTATATGAAACTCTCTCACTTTAGTTAATTATAATTTATTTTTCACTATAAGATTAATATGAATTTCTCGTTAATGCGTACAAATTTAGTTAAAACATTTATTATCGGAGCATTTCCCTGAATTCAAACATGTACTGATTACTTATTACTTTTTAACTTTTATTTTGCTCAGTGTCACTTGATCTCGAGTTTTTTCAAAAAGACAGAAATCCATTAAAATACAGATAACTTTAACCCCTGGTACAATAAGTATTTATAACTGCGACTTAAAAAATTAACGTAAATTTTTTGATCACGGAAATAAAGAAAAAATACAAAAGGCGGAAAATTGCGGATCCGAGGAAGATTTTCATCCCTGTACATGACTACACAAAGGGATTTCAATCACATCTATACATTAAACAAATATTGTCGTATTCAATATTTCCCCTACTGACAAAATTATATACTAAAATGAATATAATTGTCCATTCTTGAAATGCCCACACTTACCAAACATTTGTATTGAGGAATGCATAGTCGTACAATAGTCCATCCATAACTAGCTCATCACGGGGGTCCTCGTGAGAGCACACGATTAGAGAAGGCCTTTTTAGTACATGGGCAGGAATAGAAGGTGCTGACGTAGTAGGAACAGTACTAAGCGTAACAGTTGGCTTTGTGTCTTCCTGCGTGGTAGGAGTCCAACCGTTACTGTTAGTGTTATTATTGCTGCAGTTATTTTGAGAAGAGGGAGATTCTTCACTTTTGATATTTTCAATTGTATTTACATTGCTATTTGGGTAAGGCGAAGACACCTGAAAGTAAGAGCTAAGCATCAGATACACTTCTACAGCAAGATATAATGAACTTTCTTCAAAAAGAATTATTTGGGAGTACGTGGAAAAATACAACAAATTTACTTTCAAACACAAATATTTTTATAACTTTTTACAATGTGCAACAATATATGCTTGCATATAAATCTATTGTGAATAAATTGACACCCTACTTTTACTGAAAAAAAATCAAAACCTGCATATCTATTGTAGCAGACTCAATATAACCCATCAAAATGCATTAGTATTTACTTCTATAGTGTTTATTTAAAAGGGTTAGCCAGGAATCTAAAAAATGTCGGCATTTTCGGGTAATTAATTTTTCAAGAGTTGTTACCGAAAAATTTTCAGAAACTTTGTCCCTTGTGAAAGTTCTCGCAAAATTCAAAAACGATATGCCATAGAAGCTTCTAGTTTGGCATATAGGCTCAGGGGGAGGTCTAGATGTGGTTGCATTCAAATGAACCAAAGAGGGTCTCTTGCAGGGCCGTCATTTAGAGTTTTTCCACGGAGGAGGGCAAAGGGTCCAAACACAATGCAACTTCATAGGAAAACAAAAAAAAAAAACGCCCACTTACATGTAAATACAATGATTTCTCAAAGTCGGGGGGGGGCTGACCCCCTTGAATGACGGGCCTGGTCTCGTGCCCCTTTTTGGGGTAAATCAATGTTAACTTCAAAGCAGACTCAAAAGATGTTTTGATTTGACAACTACTTGGAGATATATCGACAAACTTTTGTTCTCTCTCTATAACTTGGCCACACATTGCCATTTTGGTGGAAAAAAAAATGATTTTTTGAATTTGACTTCAATTTAGCACATTGGCGATATTTTGCGAATAATCCAATGAATGATGTCAAAATCACCGATATTTAGCAGCTAAATCATTGTAAAACTTTTTAGATTGATTTGCGAAAAACTGGGTGTAAAGGTTTGAATTGAGATCTTGCTCACTGTAAGGCCCTATTCTAACACTTAAGGCATCAATTATGAAACTTAAATATAAAAGGAAGTAGTGTGGGGTTCACACCAGATCTTTTCCTTACCATATCAGTGACTATCTTCTCCTTGACGTCCTTGGTTTCTGCTGTAGCCGACGCCGATGCCGCCGGACTCTGCGTCGACGCACCGGGGTCCTGAGATTCCATGGGCGTCGTCTCCTCCTCCTTCACCGAGGGAGGGTGGGGGGACAGGGTGGGCATGGCGGGCTCCGTCGACTGAGAGTTCAATCCGTCCGTCAGCGGGGTCCCGGGGTGCGGGGACCCGAGGGACGAGGGCTGCACGACGGACGTGTGCAGCTGCGGGAGCCCGCTCGGCGTGGAGGACCGCAGCGACTGGTTCAGGCCCTTGAACTGGAAGTTCGTGCCGCCGCCGTTGGGCAGCTGGGCCCCGGGCCCCGAGGCCATCGCGAAGGCGGAGGACATGGAGTAGCTGTCCATCTCCGACGAGCAGTCGGAGAAGGCGCTCCGTTTGTGGAAGGGCACGGCTCCCCGGTACCGGCTCGGCGCCTTGGCCCGGTCGGGTTTCTCGACCTTCCGGACCGCCGCCGCGGATCCGGCGGTCGTCGGCGCCGTGCAGCTCGGGCTGCCCACGGAGGGCGAAGGACTAGCGGCGGAAACGGCGGCGGCAGCACTGGAAGCGGGTACTTTAAGCGTGCTTTTCTCTTGGTTTGCATTTCCTTTACACCTGCAAAGTAATACAAATATTTTTAAAAAATGGTTTTGTTAAGAGTTGCTGATTTTTAAAGATGCAATAAAAATGTCTTTTAATGGAATGTTTCCATTGCAGGGATGTGAAGACACAGTTTCAATCTTAGCAATGACTTGCATTTTATTTATTGTTGCCATGGTTGGCCAAAGTTACTTAGAAACTACTTATAAGGCTATGGCATACATTATTTTGTCTTTAAATGGACTTTACAATACAAGTTGAGAAACAAGGCTGAAAATTCTATTAAAACGGAAAATAATCCACCAAATGAAAAAGCAAACAGTTAGCGATTGTAAAAAATCTCATTGCTTAAAATAATTTGCTACATCAAATTTAAATACTCCAGAAACACGTAAACTATTCATTGAAATAAATAGATCAAGTCAGATATTAACATTAAAATTTCCATCATAATGCAAAATTAGGAAAAGAGGAGTAAACATGTTGTTCAAGCATTTTATTTTTTATGTTTGCCTAGGTAAAAAGTAAAAAAAAAGTTGACAAGGCTTCTCATTAAGGATGGATTCAAAGGAGGGGGGGAGTCCGAAATATGGCACTAATGCCCTTTCCCCCAAAGACCCGAATAAAATGTGGAGAGTACCTGTGGCCAAATGACAGCTTAACCTTTAAGAACTGGGTAGTGCACATGCAAGTCTTTTTTCCTTCGAGGACGGGGTTGAAATCTTCGCTTCTACCCTTTGGAGCAGGAGATTTTTCTAAAATTTCATACCCCCCCCCCTCACTGGGGGATTACGGCTTTGTATTCGAACCACAAAGTCGAAGCCTAACCTAAGTGTTTGCCGTTGCACGTTCTCGTCTTCAGAAGAAAAGAGATCCGAGGTTCGACAGTTGCACCGCCCGTCTCGAAAGGAAACCTTCTATACGATAAACCCGCATCCAAAAGGTTAAGCATTCACCGATAAATAACAAAGAAAAACAGACAGCAAAACAGCATACCTTGAGCAATTACACCTGACTAAAGACGAGGGATCGCTGAAATCCCAGAACCCGGGCTCGGCTCCTTCCGCCGTCTGCTTGCGGCCCTGTAAAGCACTGTCCTGCCAGGAAGCCTCCTTCACCTTCCAGGCCGTCGTGTAGCCCATGTAGGAGCCCGCGGCGCTCTCGCCCGAGGCGTCGTGGCCCGAGGGGTGTCCCCTGTAGCCGAGGTTCGTCGTCACGGAAGGATCGCAGGGGGACGTGGGAGGGGTGAGGACCCCCGCGAGGAGGGAAGCCTTCTGCTGGGAAGCACAGAAGCCGGAAGAGGAGGAGGTGCCGAAGGAGGAGAACTGGGTGACGCCGGAGTTCTGGCCGATGGCGGAGAGCTCGTCGATTTCGGTCACGAGTACGTAGCTCGAGGGATAGCGCATTTTTATGCCACCTGTAAGAGACACCACATACAATGAAAGACAAGTTTTAACACAGAAAAGCATAACTAAATAAATAAAAACTTTGTGTTGGTGCCGCAGAGCGATAAATGGCGAATCTCTCTTCGCCATGCGCGCCAATACGCCCAAAGGGTTACTTTTTTACTTTAAATACAGCCACAATCTTCATTTTTAGTTAGAGTCACCTAAACTCTTGTACTTAGTGTAGTTGTTGTAATCTCTAAGAAAATATAGCGGGAAACTCCCCATTTGGTTGTTTGGTAGTAGAATAAAAATGATTTGTTGTTTCATCTGTTGAACATTATTGCATCGCACGAATAGCCTTTGTGTTTGAAAAGTTTTTAAAAAATAATAAAACTTTAAGAGCCACAAGTTCTAACTCAGAAAAGCCTATGTTTGATATTTTCCCAATCAGTTAAATTCGAAAAGAACTGTCGTGAAATATCTTAATGTATTTATACTACAAGTGAACGTCGCTTTTTATGAACATTTCTCACTCCCTAATTTCTCAGGCAATATGAAATAGAACTAAAAGAAAAAAAAGGTTAAATCAATCTGTAACGTGAAGTTTTCAAAAGATTATTCTTTTAATAAGTTACAATACTAATTAAAGAGCAAATGGAAGAAAGGCAAAATGTCTCCCCCCCCCCCAAGTTAAATTCAAAATAACAACACGGAGTGTTAGTAGAGCAGAATTTTTTGCTTTATTTGAACAGTTGTGTAAAAAAAAGGATCAAGGCAAAAAATCACTCCAAAGTTTATGCTACAATGAGGAAAAACTGGTTTTGAACAGTAAACTCGACTTTCTGAAACACTGGGAAGATAGTTGCCTTTCTTCCTTTCCCCTTCTTCGATTTAAACAACGTTGAAAGATATCGGTTTGAAAAAAAAAATTACGTTACAAATAAAAAAATAATAAAATATCAAAATAGTCAGATCAAACATATAAATAATTTTTAAATTATATTAAATGAAAAACAAAATGACAGCAATGATTCAAATTGTTGCCTACTAATCCTAAAGTACATTATTAATATTCTATCTTGAATGTAAATGCTCTAATGTATCTCAAACGTCTTGGCAGCACAACAAAGAACATTCAAGACTTAATCTTGCCAAAGAGCCTAAATCTATACAAAAGAGATAGACTAAGAGGATTAAAGCATGTATCTTAATGTAGGAAGAATTTAGTTAGATAGTAAATGAATTATATAATGTTTACAAACTTTTATACACCTTATTTGCAAAAAATATGAAACTTTTCTCTATGAAAAAACCAACTAACCAACTATGACTTCCACTGCTGACATGATCTGGTCATCGTCACTAACAGATTCTTTCGCATTTTTTGACCGTAATGGATAAAAGTGATGCCAATCACTCAACAATCTCTGGGTGGTAATATCTGTTTCTTTGTAACTTTGACCAGTCAGAGTGCCTGCCATTCCATATGGACAAAGTATCACTGAAAAGAATTGACACTGAATTAATTATCTAACATTTAAAAAGATAAACAAATCATATAAAACCAGTTGTACAGCACAATGTTGAAATTATGCTCACATTCCTTTCCATTTCAGAACTGAAATTTAAAAATTCACTCCGATGCAGTAAAAGCAGTTTTTGATAGTTATGACACTTCTAATTTTGGACAAGAACTGGACTGTTTATTTGAATACAATAAACCCATTTTGCAGCTAATGTTAAGTGACAAATTAACCTTATCATTCATCCCACAAAACAAAAATACAAAGTTTTAGATTTTGATATACTCACATTAAATATTTTGAGGTTAATAAAAAAAAAATTAGAAAGGCATTTTCAAGAAATATGTAAAACATAAATAAATGTATAAATAAAAAGTTTAAATGAAAATGGAACGAAATTTTATTTGTTTACTTTGTACAAAGCTTGGTAAACTTTGAAAAAAGCGAATGAAAAAAAGATAGAAATTTTGAATGTAGAATTTAAAGAAGAGAGACTTACTCCTTTATATGGTGCTTAAATGGTACTATATGGTACTTTAAGGTGCTACTTTATATAATATGGTGCAAAAAACCTTCAAATTTTAGGACTAAGGGAAAAAACATATTTCTTTAAAAATTTAGGAAATTTACTTCTAAACAAATTCAGTTTATGATTTTTGTAAAACAGAAGTCAAAATATAAATATACCTTTCAAGCCTGTGTGGCAGCCCTGTGCTAATGATAAATGCTGACGCGTTAGCTGACACACTGGAATTCGTTGTCTGACATCCACACTTGCACAAACAGTACTTTCTCCATGGATAAAAAAGTGAAAAGCAAAAGAAAGTTGCGGGCTGTAAAAAAGCAACAACATTTTTAAGTAATTATCCAAAAATGACAAAATGCAAATTTATTCTTTAATTTATTTTTGAGATATTTCACACTCTAGGAAAAAATCAGTAACTAGACTACAATTAAAATAAGAACAAAAATTAAGGTTGAGTATTTAGAACAAATTTAACATCTTAAAAAGGTAAAATATATAGCTTTAAAGTCAACAATATTTTTTTAAAAACACTAAAGCAATATCAATGTTTGTTAAAAAGTATACAAAACCTACACAAAACATTTTTGCTATAGTTGAACATAGTAAACACATTTTTCTAACATGGGTTCTAAATGCCAGACTAGCAAAGCAAGCTGGATAGAAATGACTATTTTACTGCAAGTTGTTACGCACTTAAAAAATTATAATAATAAAAAAAATTTTAAATTTAAAAATAAACAAAATATTAACAAATTTACAAACAGAATTTCAGATCAGAAGCAATGAAGATAAATCATTCATTTGAGAAAATTAATTAGAACAGTAATTAATTCAAAAGATAAAGGCAACAATTTTAAAACAAAACAAGTCACACAAAGAGAAAAAAGTTGAAAACAACACAACTGAAAACCTTATTCCTTCAACATAAAAACACAACATATTTTAAAGGAGACTGAAAAGTTTCTTGTGTGGTAAAAGTTTTTTTCAGATTCAAATTATTGCTATTACAGAAGCAAAAAATCAGTTTAAAAGAGCAAACCAAATAACAAGAGGTTGTTTTTGTAATAAAGCTAAAAATATTATAAGAATATCTGGATTTATAACCAACAAATACACGAGATTTTGCAAATTGCAGGAAATGTAAAGCACATGGCATTAAATCATTAAAAGCATAGGTGCTTCAATAAAGAGAGGGTTTTTTTTTTTTTTTAACTGATAAGTCGGAGGGTTTTTTTTTTATTTCACAACATTGACACAAAATTTTTTTGTTAAAATCGTTTGTGGAGCATTGATAAAACAAGGGCGGGAAGAGACCAATCATCCATAAAATGTAAAATCAGAACATTAAGTAGCTTCCCTCCCCTCTTTCAGAAAAGAAGGATTCTGTGTCTATGTTTATTTAATTTGTGGAGAACAAGGCCCCATAATGGAGGATCACAGCCCCATTCTCTGTCATCAGAAGGTCTTTTTAACCCCCTACTCCCCATCACTAAAAACATTTTATTTTTCTTCAAACTTGGACAAACATTTTTTTCTAAGTAGCTTTTATACTTTTCGCCTTATATCACAAACTGACACATTAAAAATATATAATAAATAAAAGAAAAAAAATCCACATGGAAGCTTTACCTTTTAACACCCTTTTCATTGCCATCATAAGGCTGTACAAACCACTTCCCAAGGCGAGAAAATCCCTTAGATAGCAAACTCCTACATGAAGATAAGAAAGAAGTTGGGTTAAATATTCACATGAAAAAACAGCAATTCAACAATTGCATATACAGCTCTAGCCTAATTAAAATACAATGAAAAAGAATATTACCTTTCTATTAAGTTGTGTAACGCTTTAAAAAGAAGAGTTCTACATTCGTATGAAAGACCATTTTCCCACGATCCTTGCTCAGGATCCGCTATTGAAAAGAAAAGAAGTATAAGAACTCATACAACACCAAAGCCACAATGAAACAAGTCAACAACTAGTGATAAGTTTTGTACTGTCAATGTTATTATCAATTATTTATTTACATACATACAAGTATATTATTAAGTAGGAATTAAAATTCCAGGTTATTCCAGTCCAGGTATTTTTACATGAGCCCCTTTATATGAACAACTGATTGAACTTTATGAAATTTAGTTTTAAATTTAAAAAAATTTAAAAATTGGAAAAATTTTGCCGGTGGATATCGCTAAATTCCAATTTTGGACCTAAGGTTTTTTGTTTCTTTGGAATTCATAATTTTGTGAAATGGATTAAATTTCCTTCCAAATAAACCCTCGGAAATTCCGTAAAAACGCAGAATGACATCAAAATACGGTGTTCTGAAAATATGACATTTTTAACACTGATACAAAGTTATAAAACTATGTCGGAAACACGAAAATAAATATTTTAAAATAAGACTAATTCAAATAAATTTTTAAAGACTAGTTAAAATAAGTCAATTCTTAAGACTAATCTTAATTATACTGATAACATTCAAAATTCAACTTAATTGATATGTGTTCTTTTGTTACGCTTACTGATGTTTATCATCTTGATAAACGACAATTATTATTTCAATGGTATTGAATGTTTTCTACTTTCCTGAAAAACGACGAATAATAGTATGTCTCACTGTTTATTCAAGTTTTCCAAACACGAAAATCCTTGGTCCCGTTCCTGACCATACGCATATATCACGCAAATTTTTCCAAAGGGGTGATGCAGAAAGAGTACTCTGCATCTGGTATTCGTTATGACCGGTTTTTTGTGGGGTTTATTTCTTACTATGTACTACGCTGTTCGCAGGCAGATTTATATTATGAAATCGAGACCTTGCATCAACGTACTAAAAAAGACCATATCTTATTTTTTTATTTTTTTTTTTTTTTTTCATGTTCATTTAAACTCTGGATGTTCCGAAAGAAAATAAAGACGCACACAATTTAATTTGTACATCTCTAATAGTTTTGCAGATGCAGAAAACTAAAATTACTTCCAAAGTCTGCAATTTACAAGTTGACTCATAAATTTTTAATAATTTCATACAAAAAAATAAATAAAATAAGAAAGAAAAAGAAGGAAAATCCTTCATTAATATCAATGTTACTTTGTAATCTAAAGATTGACTAACATCAAACTGCTATCAACTATCGAAAGAGAAGCAAGTTTTAAACCTTCAAATTAAATTATTCTAATAAAGAAAAGGCGGAAAATAACCGCATTTGAATCTCCGCAATCAAGCGATTCAACGAAGAGTAAAAAAAATAAGAGAAACACGGATTTAAAATTCGTTAGATTAGATGCGTATGGTAGAGGGGGGGTAGAGAAGAGGAGACTATTACGTATAAAGGCTGAGGAAGTGCGTGCAATGGAAAGAACTTGCAGCTGTCAGCGATTTACAACCAACAGGTGTTAGAAAACTAGCTACGAACTAGGCGGAAAAAATAAGGAAGAATAAAATACAGAGTCAAAAAGAAAGTAAAAGTTAAAAAACGGTGGCCGAAAATTAAGCCGAATGAAAAATAAATTTCCACGAAGTAATGAATTCCATTGAAATGCTTTGTAAGCATATTCCAAAGAGTTTGCCCACAATGTAGTACACGTTTCAACTGAATATTTTGCCCTAAATAATCCGAATAGAAAAATGACGAACTTGACCTTCTTGCAAACTAACAAGATAATGTTCCAAGCAAAGCAGCTACAATCTTAGCGACCAAAAGGATCAGAAATACGATTGGTTTCTCATGTTTCTATTATTCACTAATTAAATAACTGCAAATCCCAAATTTGCTATTACTCAAGAAGCAACCTAGTAGAACGTAAGTTTAATATTTACCGTCAATCGGGACAACGTTGCTAAGTGGGACATCTTTGCATGTTTTAGAAAACGCTCTACGAAGTTCTATTAGCTCATAGATAGGCATAGGGTAGATTCTTTGTGAAATGAAACCACTACCACAACTATTAGCTGATTTTGGAACTTAGTAGTGCTTTATCGCAAATATTGTTTCTAAATTGAAGGGCTTGAAAGATGAAGGGGCTATGTTACATTTTAAAAAATGGACACTCTGTGCAATGGTAAGCAATGAATACAGGTAAGCAAATAAAACTTGGTACATCAAGCAGTAGATGTCAATAGACCATTTTCATACGCACACTAATGACAAAACCAGAAAACAAAAATGCTGCAACAACAAAACTTTGTGACTTTAACTACTCGCAATTTCTGTTTCGTCACATAACCCCTTCAATTACCATACTGTTGGCCCCTCTTAATCAGGTAACGAATACCACGCGCAGACGAATAAAACATCCGGGAGCAGAATATTTCTCCATGCCATAAGCGCAGTGTTAAAGTTCCCCAATAAAATTTCTTAGAACCGATGATATTCGTTTAAGCGGGGCCGACAGTACTGGCAATGTGTTGAAACTAAGGACTCTCGGGGAGGCCCAACAGCGAGGGGCGGTTGAACAAAAACCCCTAATTTACTTTGCTGCGCCCCTGATTTCCATCAACTATTACACGGGAAAAAATATAAATTCTAAAATCTTCAGAAAATTTGTTGCTTTCCAACTGAAATTACAATCAAAGAATAGGCGACGGACAAGTCAAAGAGTAATTCGATTTTTGACGGAACAAAAGAGAAATGGAGTTGTGGTAGGCGAATTGCCAGAACACACCATTCTCTTGCGAAACACCTAAAATAGGAGGGTCAAAAGATCTTCCGCAACAGAATTCCGGAGCATATGCAGAAGTGTTCAAGTCTTTTTGGAGAACAGAACGTCAGTATTCTTTGAATAAATTAGTCAAACTTTGTATTATAATGAGGCATCAAGTCCATCGCAGCTTAGACAAATTTTCAGCGTGTTATTATTCAACTTCGACTGATTTGCATAATGGATCGACGGATTTCAGTATCCAATTTCATCAAAGCCTAGTTCAAATGTTAAAAGGAGGATGTACAATACGAAAGATTTTTAAAGGTAAATCAACGCTTGTGGTATTTTTCCAAAAATGCTCTCAGGTGTTGAATATGATACTGCCAAAAGTTCGAATGAACTTCTGTATTTACAACAAGGCGAAGATAAAATTTTGCAATAAGGTATGAAAAAGTTGGTCCAACTACAGAATGGGATGACATCAAGCTCGAAATTGCGATGACAAGTTCAATTCGGATTTCATAAAGGGATTAAAAACCGTTTTACACCCCACAACATCAGTGGCGTAGCTAGCATGGATGCACCTTGTGCGGGGCCTGATGATGTCCGGTCGGTTGAGTCGGTCCGGTGTCGGTTGAAGTTTTAAAAAATCATGTACGAGTGAAGGTATGGATTTCAATGCACCATATTTAAGTAAATATTAAAACGAATACAAGAATCGTGATGCAAATCGAACAAAATTACTGCGGATGAAGCAAGGGCGGATACAAGGGAGGGGCGATGGGGGCGATCGCCTCTCTCTTGACGGATTCTTCTCCAGTAGTTTTTAGATTATGAAGTTCACAAAAGGTATTTTAGTTGATCTTTGATGATATTAAGGGAAAGGGTGGGGATTCGGGGCTCTGATCTGGAAATTTTTCGAAATTGAAGACCAATACATTTGTAATCAACATGTATGCATGGCGAAAAAAATGGGCAAGTAAGAAACAAAAATTAATCGCTCCTCCCTTGGCACATTTCTGGGTCCGCCCTTGGGATAAAGCTTCGAAAATAAATATTTGAAATTTTAGGAGTCATGAGCAACTCTGGAACTATTCTTTTGGGGTGTTGCATCCTCAGCAACCCCACTTTCGACAAGCGTGCTACTGAAAAAAAAAAAAAAAAAAGATACAGCAAACCTATACCGCGTATAATTTTTTACTTATAACAATTTTGGCTGACTGTATCTTTATTTTTTACTTTTCAAATCTGAATTCCGAACACTTTTTAGCAGTTAGAAAACTTGAGGAAAATATCGAGAAAAAAAGTACATCATTCTGCAAAGCACATAATGTCTTCATTACATAATCATTTTATAGCGAAAATCTCGAGTTTTGAGTTAAATAAGTTTCATTTCTGAGATATTTAGATCTGGCTCTAATTTTCAAAAAACTACAGATTCTTGCAAAATTGAAAGACCACCTGCAGAAAAACTGCAGTTTTCTTCAACTAATGGAACTTCAAATCGCGACAACCCTATTATTAGATCAATTTTACTAATAGCCATTTGCCATCGTTTGTTAGTAATATTTTTATCTACATTTTTATGCATACCTTAAGAGAAAACTCGATGGGGGTAGGTCAACATAAGTCGAATCTTAACCCATTAATGCCTAGCGTCCCTTTTTAGGGACGGTCCAAATAAGGGTCTGAATTTCCCCAAAATGAACATTTCAACCGAATAATAGTGTTCAATTAGAACCTCGGCATTGTTTCAAATCGTTATTAACAGATTGCAGCACATAACCATTGTAAAGTGTGTTCTGTATGTAGCCGTTTTAATATGATCTTTATCAAAAATGACATCGTTCACAATCTCAAGAAAAAAAAGCTGAGTTTTCAAAGTTATTCCCAGCTTCTCAGTTTATGTTAATTGCTGATTTTATTTCTTCTTATCAAATGTCCTTTTAAACATTATATCGTAGGCAGAAACAAATTTTGGTAAAAAAAAAAAGTACGTCTATCGTAACTATTAAAGGAACATTTTTCTTTCTTTAATCAAACAATTATTTTTACATAATATTTTTTTAATTATTTTTCCTGTCTATTATTGCGTCGTAATAACCATCTGTTTGTAACCAGTATACAAAATATCTTTGGAAAAAAAATGTCAGGCATTAATGGGTTAAGACTACCAAGTCACTGCCTACTTCCGAGAAGTTAAACTGCACACTGAACGCAGCCGCATCGATTACAAAAACATGAAGCATCTGTCCGGCAGACCTTCGCGGTCCAAAAATAAGAGAGCGTTTCCGCAGGAATCCTCCTCGACGCAATTGCGAAATCTGAGGAAGCCTCGCCATGAGAAAGTCCGTAAGTGAGAAGAAGCAATTTAGCGCATCGGATCAATAGCGGCAGAAGTCTGGGCAGTGGTGGCTCTCATCCAATGGGACAGGTGGTGAAACTGCATATGGGACTTTGAAAATGCCGGCAACACACTCGCATTCTTGGGAAAATCAATCGCACACGCTCGTCGGATTAGTGTTTGAAACATTGTAACGGAACTCTACAGTGTGATAACAGGAAATGGGGTATAGATAGCAGAGGAATGATTGGTGAAGTCGCGTGGCAAAAATAAAGTCAGCTCTCGATAACTATGAGCTTTATAACTAGAATTAAGGCCCCTATATAAACTAAATATCTATATAGCGGCTCTAACTAGAATAGTCCTTTACCTCGAATTTTCATTCAGTCTCAAACTCGTGTGACTGGCGTGGGAACATCCCATACCTCGAAAAATTTGACCGATCTCTTCGGACTTTGAATTATCGAGAGTTCACTTTATTACTATGTTATTTGCACACACACACACACACACACACACACACACAAAAAAAAAAAAAAAAAAAAAAAAACGATCCTTTCAGGAAATATGTTATAGAAATCCAAGTCTCTTCAGTAGATGCAAACGAAACAAAATTAGGCTCAAACACAAATAAAATTACATAGTACTGTCGGCCCCGCTTAAACGAATACTGCCGGTTCCAAGAAATATTAGTCGATTGAGCTGGATATTCGATTAAGAGCGGATCTTTAACATTGCGTCTTGGGCATGGGGAAATATTCGGTTCCTGGATGCCGTATTCGTAGAAGCGGGGTATTCGTTTATCCGTTACCCGATTAAGCGGTGCTGACAGTACCTCAATGTTTAGAATTCAAAAAAAAAAAAAAATCAAACTATTTTGATTCATTCTCACTGGGTGCAAATTCCGTATATGAAATGTATCTTCATTGGAATGAGTTTTACTTTTTAACCAGAGTCATATCCGGGGAGATGGGGATATATCTGTACCTCAGAACCAGGACTCACGCTCTTTTTGACGCTACTAAATAATTATGAAGGAATTTCTTTTAGAGAATAACGTTATCATGGTTCGATGCAGAATAAGATTCCAAATACAATGCAGTAATAAAATGGAAACCGTGCCACAGGTTAAAAATAGGACGTTATTAGTCGTTTTCAACCAAAAATTTTCATTTGTGGCCATAAAATTTCCAAACCTAGGTGCCAATTTAGACGTCTGAAGTTTTTCTATATTGACTAATTGTAACTGAGAAACGAAACTGGCAAAAAGGATGAATTCGTAAAAGTAGTTTTTAAATGCAGTAAATTTTATTTGAAAAAAATCATTTTCTTTTACACATTTTACAAATATCGGCGGGGCGTAACATGCAGCAGTGCATATGGGCAATTTGATTAATTTTAAATATACACATATTGAAGAACATATATTTGATTTATTAAAAACGGTAACTATGTTGCTCGTTTTGTTTGATCCTTAGAAACTTAACACTATACTACAATGCAACCTTTCTTGGCAAAAACATCGTGACGTCAGCGTGACGTTAGCCTATGAAAAACGAGCTAGATAAAATATCACAGCCTATTTGGCGAATTAGAGGAGATCGCTGACTGCTTGTGAGCTCTTATTGGCTCCACCCGTAGTGACGTCACTGCCTAGTTAAGTTGCATTTTAGTATAGGTGCCATCATGACACCTAGATTAAAATATTTATTTTTTACACAGCGTACCATCACAGCGTTAAGAATCATTAAACGAGGAACGCTCATCTAGTTGCCTAATTGGGTTTTTCCCTTCTTCAATATGCTAATGCGGAGCAGCCTTAGTTACAGGCTCACAGAACGGTAGTTTTCCCCTTTGGTGCACTGCACAAAAAACAATCAAAGTTAACTTAGCGTGGCGCAGTTTAAAAAAAAAATGAATTATCAGTGCGTTTGAGCCATTTAAATGAAAACAAACAAAAGAAATGTCCATAAACAAAATTTAAACTGATCTTTCAATTGTGAGAAACAAGGACAAATATATACATTGTAGAAGAAAATATCTAACTTCCATCATTTTGAAGTAACACGTTTTTCTCGGCGAATTTAAGAAGCAGAAAAAACAAACGATTTTTTTTCTTTTTCAACAGCATCGTTCCTCTATTACTTACTCACTTTTCCCGTTTAACGTAAAGAAGAAACGTGGAGTAATAGGTTTCATTCATCAATCATTTGGCACAAACACATTAATGGAAATCGCGGGATGAGTTTTTCAAACGGAATGAATGAAAGAGTTAAATTTTTATTTACTCCAAGCCAAAACTAGTTCTGTAGTAAAAAAAAAAATCCTTTGAATTTTACAACTTTCGCACGTTTATTTTTTTCAGGCAATTCATTTTAACATTGGTACTAATTGGTAAGTACTTCTTTGCGTCTAATAAATTAGATCATACATGATATACAATGAAGGTGAGCTCCTAATACAAATTAAGCCCTGGTATATGGCATTTCGGTACAAGATTATATTATTTCCAAGAAATAGGGCGTCCCAAAATGATGTCACGGTTTTTTGGAAGGGAATTCTTGAAATTGTGAATCCGTGACAAGGACATGTGACACGAAGAGAGGGAGGAATGAAGTGACGTATGACAGTTTGTGACAGAGGGAGGTAATGGTCAATTTCGGATCAAAAAAGTGTCACAATATTTATGACAGCCCCTAAGTAGTCTCGTATCAGACGGCTTGGGTACAGTATCAACTGTGACAAATCGAGTCCACTAAACACTTCACCTTTCCAAAGAGACTTATCCCCCCCCCCCTTCCTGGTATCAGACTTGATAAGGGTCAACGGATTCATTGGACGCTCCGACTCCGCCAGATCAGCTAAGAGATTAGTAACAACATTAATAACAACCTTTGCAAGTGTATAAGGTACCACAAAAAGAGGAAGACCTTGCATGAGTTGGACTGTGTAAAGGCGTTCTGATGGTCATGCTTCAAAACAGTTTTATTTTAATATTTTCCAAAGTTTCAAAACGGTGCGAAAACTCAGTGTGAGAACATTTCTTAAGAATTTGCATTTGTCAATTTCGAGTGAAATTTAAACCAAAAATAATGTTTCCAAGTTTTGAAAAAAACACTTCGAGGTGAAGTTAGCGCACAGTTTCTGATCTGATCTTATCATCTAATCATCGTCGCATTTTATTGCTTAACCTCAACAAGGAATTATTTTCGAACTAAATTTGTGTAGGAAACAAATTCCATTGATTTCTACAAGCTCAATATCAAGCAATATTACAAGAAGCTAGTACGAATTATTTATGGTAATTGTGTTCCGCAATCTCTACTACCGTATTCATATTTTACTAATGCTATTGAATTTGTCGGTAAAAAGCTGAAGAATAAGTTCAGAAGTACCATATAGTTGTCCAAAGTTGAGAAAGAATAATTTAAAACCATTCAAAATAAATTGTCAACCTTGTTCAGAGTTATCCTGCCACTTGAAACCACGTGTCAGAAATGCGAGGCAAAAAAAAATTTTTTTTTTTTTTTGAATAAAAAAAAGTGCAAACTTGGAATAAAAAAAAACTGAAATGTATGTTTGAAAACATCCCACTCTAAATTCATAGCATCATAGGATTTCTATAATTATTTGTATTGTTATGTATAGTACAACAACTTCAAATCAGAATTCAAGGGTGGTTTCCAATGAGCTGAGTGCAGTGTTGTTAACTTATTTTGTAAACTTATAGTGGAAAATTGATGTTATAACCTCGTCAGCAGAGTGCATCATATGGTTTTCTGCTCTTTATGGGTCAAATATGTCAAATTGAATTTGAAGGTTAAGGAAACTAATCATTCCATCATGAAAACACCATTCACATAACTATTTAATTAAAGTTAAATCTTACAAATAAAAAAAAGAATTCCTCCGTGTAAAGAAACGCTTAAAGATAGATAAAAAAGTCGTCTGCAACATTCAAAAACAAATAAATAGTCCAAGCAAAGCTATCAAAAAATGAAACCTCGTTAAATCAGAGACGAATGCCAGAAGGAAAAAAAAGGGGGCGATAACATGTGCATGAAGAATAAACAAGCGCTTCTACGCGGAGAGATACATCTGCATTAAAGCATCTTACGCGGGCGCATCGTAACTCAGATGCGATTAAAACCACGTCCGTCTCTTTGCGGGGGGAAAATACACAACCAAAATAGTTTAGAACGAGATCTTCGAATGTGTGTCAACTCAGCCTTCCCGCCCCATTTCCGAATGGTCGAAGCAAAGCAGCACCTAACCTACGCTGCCAAGTGAGTGTAGAAGCACTAACGCAGGGTTGCCAGGACACAAACGCAGCATGCAGTGCGCGTAACCGAGGCCTTTTACAGTATGTGGTATGCTTCCGATTCTCGCTTGCTGGAAGAGAACGAATTTTGGGAATTTCTTATTTTTCATAAGTCGTATTTTAGATCTGCCACGTTTCTAAAAATATATACTTTAGTAATCAGACAGGCCCGTTATTTAAAGTCTGTCCGGGGAAAGGGGGGGGGGGGGTCAAGCGGATAATGGAGAAATGTGAGATTTTTAAAACTTACTTTTTCCATGGATGAAGGTGATATGTCCATCAGTATCATGTCCCCTCAGTCACAGAAATTGTAGATAACTAGGAATATGTCCCCGCTTTACGCGTTGAGAAAAATCCATTAAAAAAACAACACAGCATTTTTTTTTTAAAGCTTTTTCTAGAAATTTAAAAATTGTCACATATCACCTTTATCCGCTTGCCCCTTCAATTACTCACTGTAAATTACACCAAAAAACAGCAAAAACCACGCCCAATAACAGGGCCGACGAGAGGCCACGTCAGCCTAGTCGGAAACCAGGAGCCCCGGTTTGGAACCGGAGTAGTATAAGTTTGAAAAGTTTTTGTGGGGGAAGGGGTCAGCAACCCCGAGGGATTGTTTATGGGATCCGGCAACCAAACTGACAAGGGCCCACCGTGACTCTCGGTGGCCCTGAACAATGTAAATACATAAATTTCTCTGGGTAGGACGGGAGGGGGGGATATAATCAGGTAACTCGTTCAAGAAAACAGGAAAGTCTAAGAAAAGTTGTTGCAAACAGGAGTTCACAGTGCAATGCATAGGTGGTTGTGAAATTCACTACTAAAACCAAGTGAACATATACGTATACATAAGGACATAGCCTAAAAATGCATTAAGGCGCAGATCAAAAATGATCTAAATGCTGAACAGCATTTGGAAACGATAGTCATAGCTCCAAGGAATAGAGAACCCTGCTCCGGACCCCCCCCCCCCCCCCACAGTTAGAACAATTGCATTCTCCACTCCCACCCCTTCCCTCTTTTAGCTTTTGAACAAGGTCAAAAATTCCTGAACTTTTAACAGGAGTCTTTTTAATCAATTCAGTGCTTCTAAACCTTTTTACTACTGATAAGTACTTGGCTCCCCTTTCCGAATCTATACACACGATAGAAATAATATTCTTCCAACAATTGAAGGGGCAAGCGGATAAAGGTGATATGTGACAATTTTTGTTTTACTTACTTTTTATCATGGATAAAGGTGTTAAGGTAATAATTTTTCTTGAAAGCTTTTTCTAGAAATTAAAAAAAAAAAAATCTAACATATCACCTTTATCCACTTGCCCCTTCAATTATAACAGATGAAATGAGATGAATCCAAAGGTTTACTTTAATAAATTTAATTACATTTATAAAAATGATATAGATTAATTTTCACTCGCGACTAGAAGTTCGCTCATAGCGTAAAAATTGCTGGCGGGCTAGTTGAGAATCACTATACTTTGTAAAGTCTGAAAGACGAAATAAAACATATTTTTTCTCAAGATATCCACCAAAGAACCGGTCTTTATACTTTTCTTGGAATCCCCTTCAAGCCTCCAACTTTAACTAAACACCCTTTATCACACCAGTTCTGGTAAAATGCTCTTATCTGGGTTCCCGGTTCTTGTCTTCAACAGATACAGGCCTAGAGCGTTTCATTGCAATTTATTTTGCCCACCCACTGAGTTTCGTTAGAACGTCTTGTTAGTGAATTATTACAATGGAAGTTTTATGTATTTTTGGGTTCAGTTCTAAATTTAATTTTAACAGATTCTGAAAACCATCAATGATGATGGTTCTGTTTCCTATTAATAAGCAAGTAGTTCATTAACACTAACGTCACAAGGACAACACGTTAACAACAAACTACTATGGAGCATACTCACTGAACAATTTTCATCAAGGAAAACTACTATACACCAAACTGCTATACACCAAAACTTGGTAATTACTCGAAAAGTGTGCTTGGTAAATGATTTGTAACGATTTAGTCCAAAAGGAATACAACATTCGATTTGAAAGAAAAATAGAAGGAAAAGGGAGAAAAGATTGCAAAGCAGTTTTAAACAAAGAAATTAACACCAAAGCGTCAATTGAGACAGGGACGGTAGCTAGTATAGTTAGTATTCGGTAAACTAGTTGGTGAGAATAATTAGAAGTTAAAAGGTGGGGTTAGATGAGCTTAGTGAATAAAAGTTATATGTTACCAAAAAGGAAATTAGAGAAAATTAACTTTGAAGAATTTTTCAGCTGCGCCCCCTCCCCTCTCTTCTCCGAAATAAAATATTAATTTCTTTTTCCTGTATAATATTACAGTATTGATAAATTAGAGTACGTATTTTTTTTTGTCATTCCGCTCAGCGTTGATAAAAGAAAAAGCAGATCCAGTCGAGGGGGTCATGTATTGACCTTTTAAGCGACCAAAGATAGCTTAAACTGCGCGTCAGTACTTATAGTCTCCATATTTTTGCCTAAATATTACATTTATTCCCCCCCCCCTCCTTCAAATATATACCCTTACGTCATTACAGGATGCTGAATCCGTCATTGAATGAAAAGTAACCGCCTATAAATTAGGAATATTTTCTGCTGTTATTTCAAAGTGGAGATGAAATTAATAGTTGTCAACACTGATTATTCGGGATTTTTTTTCCCCTCGTCATTTTGCGGTTCTTTCCACTTCCACTTTTCTCAATTCAAGCAGGTCATGGTGAATCAAAGAAAGCAACTTTTGAAAGGTTGAAAAGGAGATACGTTCTACGTTTGAAGAGAACAACAGGTTCATTAACAAAGCAAGTACAGCTTGACCACGGAGGTATGGCGTATGACCTTGAAACGGACGGCTTTATTTTGTAGTAGACAGCAGCAGAGACATCATCTTTCAGGCAGTGAACAAAAAATTTATTTTCTCGCTGATACTACCCATTTCAAAACGAAGCTGTCCGTTTTCGCTTCAAGGTCACCCGCCATCTCTCCGTAGGCATGCTTTAATTATGTTGTTTATTTGGTTTCCTTTATTTTAAAAATCAAGGGTTTAGTTTAACTTTTCGGCGAATTCCTTACGAATTTGGCAAAAACATTTCTAAAAAAAGGAAGAGATCTATGGATGGCTTCTGTACCGCTGTTAAAATCAAGTTTTAGGGTTTAACATCGTATTTTCTGCAGTACGATTTACTGTTTTCTGTAAAATAATAACAATACTTTTGTTAAGTCAGCGAGTATTCTAGTCCTGAAACTAAACTAATTGTTTCACATGCTTGGCCACAGTTTGTGATGAAAGAAAATTCATGAGCCCCTCCCTCGAAAGTGGTTAAAGATGGAAGTGATCGGAAAATAAGCGACGTTCGTCTGCTGAAACAACTCGACTCCTTCGCCGATCGGGTCAGTTTCATCAAAGCATTATTTTCCGAAATCAGGTCAGCAGGCCAATTCGCAACCACTTTCCGCACTGATCATTTTATATAGAAAATACAGAGAATATGACGAGCAAAGTACACAAGAGTAACCAATCTTTTCCCTTTGAATAACGAATAATAAAGCGAAATATTTAAATCAAAGAACTCAATGTTTATAATGTAGTACTTGATTGAATTTATCCAGTTGAGTTGACAGCAGTACTCGATGAGCCACGTTTCGTAGAGTGACCATTGAGTTGAAGTCTGTCTTTAGCTCAACGTGACAGTCTGACTTTCATTTCAAAAGCCGACGACAAAATCAAACACAGGGCCGGATACTGAAATAGTTTTTGGGAGGGGCCCTGAAAAAGAGTCCCTCAACCCTCATATATTGCTTTAAAAAAATAAATAGATAAAAAGTTCTTGTTTGAAGGTCTTTTAAAATATTTTTGGAAAAGCCTGAGAGTCAACTAATTTAAAGCACAGGAATATTAATTTGCTTCGAATCTTATGGTAAAAATGTTATTTTTAACATTTTAAGCAAATCAACTACTATCAAACCTCATGTATACTTCAATCACATTGGTACAATAATACAAGGTGTTGCTTAAAAACATAGTCAAAATGATTAAAACAACAGGTTATCAAAACCGAATAATCATTTTTCTCTCAAAAAATTAATGAACGATTCGTAATATACCCTTGATTTCGAAACTCGTGAATGTATTCTCTTACATCGACTCTCCTGATTGCAATATTACTCAAACAGCAAACCAAAGTGATTTTGTTCAAATATGTTTAGTATGTGCGTGCATGTGCTTTTTTTTTTTTTTTTAGAAATGGCTTCAAATTTTTGCTAATTTATGAAGTAATCAATGGCATAGTAAAATCAATTTTATTCATATAACCCTCTCCCCCCCCAAAAAAAGAAAAAATCTGCTTCTTTTCAAACACACAGAATATGAACTTCAAAAAAAAACTTAAAAGCCGATCGGGATATCGTATTTAATGAAGCTTTATCACAGCACAAAAAAAGCACTAGAAATTAACAGGCTGCGGAAAAGGTAGTGTCGGAAATTTACACCTTCGAATGAGCAACTATTTGCGCTATAAATAACAAATGCGTAGTGTGGTTCTGTCTCCCATTCACCACCTGCAGATGAAAAGCGCGCCTTTTCCCGCCAGCTCCTCCCTCCTCTCCGCTACAATTGATCCACAGCGGCAACAGACAATTCAGACAGCCGCCAAGAAGGAAATACAAAGTGACAGGAAAATCATTTCTATAAGTTACAAATGGTCGGTGGGAAAGCAACGTTCAGACTCCAAAATCCTATGTGTTGTTGCTTTTGGTATTATCGTGTTAAAGTTCACTAGTTGTAAAGAACAGTAGTCTGAGTTCCACGCGAAGGTATTAATTTATCAATTAAGGAAACAGGGAAGTTTTTTCAAACACGAACCAGACAACAATTTTAAATACTAACATTCTGAAATCAGTACAAAATTAAGTACTAATATTCATTTAACTGTTGATGTAATCTATCAGAGACGCGGATTTTATCGGTTTTTTTTTTTTTAATAAATCCTTATAACCAGGGTTGGCAAGGTTTTGGACAGAACGGTAAAAACCACGGTTTAAACCATGGTTTAAACCGTCCTGTCCAAAACCCATGTGTCCAAAACTGTCCTAAACTGTCCAAAACTATATTTTTAGTACAATTTTATATTTTGAACAAATATCAAAAGCACAAAATTATACTTGAAGTTAAGACTTAATTTATTTAATGTGTTTTTGTTTTTTTAATTTGAAACAATACGTCTTTTCAAGTTTGTCAGATACCACTATTTACGCCCGAGCCCTTCATATATATATTGTTAGAAACAAAATACACAGTATTAAAAACAAAAATCAAAAATAGAAAAATTTTCTTGAGTAGTGAAAAACATTTTATCCTCAGTTTATTATATTTCAATCTAAGGTTAAAAAAATTATTTGAACATCACTGAAAACATTATTGTAAAGAAACCACAAAAGACTTCAGTTTTACACATTTTGAGTTACAAATGGAGCTGAAATTATCTGCTTCAAGAGTGTTTTTTTGACAGTACTACCAATTCCTATTTTATGAAATTTTTATGCAGAAAAGTTATGAGTAAATTGCTCATTTTTGTAACGTATATTAAAATTACAAATATAATTAAATATTGTCAAATTTTAATTAATTACAACTAATTAACACTAATAAACTAAGATGTATTCATTATCAATATTACAGCTAATAGAAATTAGTACGCTTAAAACCCTTTAGGCATGCTTTAGACAGTTTAAGACACTTTTGGACAGTTTAAGACACTTTTGGACAGTTTAAGACACTTTTAGACAGTTTAAGACAGTTTTGGACAGTAAAACCCACCTGTCCTGTCCAAAACCAGTTTTGGACGTCCAAAACCCCAACCCTGCTTATAACTAATCCATAGTTTCAAAATGGCTGAAATCTTGAAATAAATCTAACTGAAGTTGTTTTGATACGTATTATTAAATAAATATACTTTTTTTCGCACATTGATTTGCCTTTTAGACAAAGCAAATAAGCAACAAACTAAGCTGCTTATAGAAGCGTGGAAAGATACTATGTTGCTATGTAATCTTTACAACCGTTCTTATATATCATCATTGAATGCTGAAACATTTTCAGTAAGCTGCAATGGAAAGAAGAGGGGGTTCTCTTTTATTTCTAGGGGGTATATTATTCACAACATTGCAGGATCTTCGATTTTTCCCAACCTAAACAAATCATAAAACTACCGCCTAACCCATGTTCCTTCAAGTTCTACATCAAGTTTCAAAGAAGAAACAAAACCCGGCACACACAGTAAAGCATATACTGTCGGCCCCGCTTAAACGAATACTGTCAGTTCCAAGAAATATTATTCGATTAGGCGGGATATTTGTTTAAGCGGGGATCTTTAACATTGCGTTTATGGCATGGGGATATATTTGATTCCGGGATGTTTTAGTCGTATAAGCGGGGTATTCGTTTATCCGTTA
This sequence comes from Uloborus plumipes, assembly GCA_038373865.1. NCBI lineage: Eukaryota > Metazoa > Arthropoda > Arachnida > Araneae > Uloboridae > Uloborus > Uloborus plumipes. The sequence continues at coordinate 139,039 of JAXGGA010001106.1, forward strand.
CCCGAATAAGCGGGGACGACAGCATCGCTTATGGGCTGCAATGGTGGCACAATTTAAAAACACGCGTTTTGGACTAAGAACAGGTGTAAATACGGAAATACACATTTTTTTAGCAGCAGTACTAGCAAAACTCATCATTCAATATTAGGCCGTAAAACGGCAGCAAACTAAAACATTTCTTATGCATTTCCCTTAGCAATGAAAACTTTAAACCCACTTATCTCAAAACATGCTTTTTCAAAGTTGTGCCGCCACTGCAGCAAATGAGCGAGAAATGTCCAAAGAAACAAAAGTATTTTGAAATCGAAAATAAAACATTCTTGCAGCTTTCTACCCCTCCCATTTTTCCCCTGTGGTGACTTCACGTTGGAATGTGAATAATATCATTTAAAGGCAATAGTCGGGAGATTTGATCGAATTGAATACATCTTCTATTCTACAATTATTATTAAAAGACTGCTAGCACACAAACAAATGAACGAAACAGAAAGCATTGACCCTCTTTTAAAGTGGAGGGAAATCCCACCATTTTGCAAGCGCCTCTTCCCGCCATTTTCCGCCCTCACCACCGCAAGATAGGAAACCCTCCCTCCTAATCGGACCATCCGAAATGCACCGGCATATTTGAGAGAAGCAACCACTAGGGGGCGTGAATATCCCAATGAGAGAGAGCTACCGGTCTTGGAATAAGAAAAATGGCTAAAATTTTCGGCTTAATCCACGCATTAATGAAAAAGATCACTTAAATATATATAAAAAAACACCGGCGTTTAACACGGTCAGCGGGGAGACCACTCCCAAATAGCGGAGAGAGAGGCTATGATGATATAAAAAAAACGAAAACTGAAAAACCAAACTAAAAAGCGGTTCTCTCTCCCTCCAGTGAATGGCAAATCCACTACAGCCTCTTTCAACCTCGTCAAGTGAAGGGGGGAACTCTATCGTAGAGGCGGAAAAGTCACAGGACTCAATCAGTGATCTCTATATAAACTCTGGATAGCGGACTACACCCCGGCCGGGGAAGCCTTTCGACGCCTTTCACGGGGACGATTTGAGTGTAGTTTCAGTCCCCAGCTTGGCTTCTTTATCGCAGATTGGCACAAATTTGGCGTAAATGCTATTTCGCGGGAGCTAGAATTTATTGCTGTTGTTGCGCATTGCGTTATTATATCAGATTTCGAGGATTTCTATTCTATTTAAGATTTAGTTTAACAACAGCACATAATGCCAACCTGCAGTGCGTATAATTGCTCTTATAAGTATGAAAAATTTAAAAATTATGAGATACTTTTTACATGCTACCCGACTAATTTTTGGTACTTTAATTATGTGTTAACATTTTTGTTGCTCTTTTATACCGTGTAAAATTCACATTAAAAAAATTTAAAAAATCTATATTCATGTAAATAGATATATATTGTTCATATTTAAAACATTTCTCATACCCGCAAAGTATTTCGTTCTTCTCCAAATTTGTTCTAATTTATTTATTCACCGAGAATCCGGATTTTTTTCTTAAATATCCAATTATTTTTGGAGAAAAGTAACACGTTTTCTCCTCTTTTTTACTTTTGCATATCAGCGTCAAATCCAGTCTATTGCAGAAATCGTCTCATTTAGAAATTTTCACTGCTAATCACCCCTTAGTAAAAAAAAAAAAAAAAAAAAGAAATCTGAAATGAAATTTTCAATTGTTTTGCATCTTCTAAATATTTGAACTATTTTGAAAATGGGAATTTATTTTAACATATGCTATCAGTTAGCTCAAATATTATTTTTATTTTTATTTCAAGTTATTTTTTAAACTTAATTTTAGATATTAAATTATTTAGTGGAAACACACTAAATGTCAAGAGATTTATCTCTAAATCATTCAAATATTTCTATGGCCTTTTTTTTTTTTTTTGTCATTAAAAACTTTATTAGTTCTTCTTTTCCTTCTTTTTTTCAGGAAGGGGGAGGGAGGGGGATGCTTATTACATATACCTGCAGTTGAAACACACTGAAGGTGAAGTAAATTAATGGTTAAACAGTGGCGGCTGCTTATATGAAAATGAATCACATTTGCTCCAAACATTTTTAATTCAATAAAGAGGCTAATTCAATAAAGCTGGATTTTATCTTTTTTTTTTTTTTTTTTGATAATTTGACTCATTAAAAGCATTTTATTTTCCCCTACTGCTAGAAATCAACGTGTTTGTAGGAAGGGCAAACAAGAATAAAGGAACGCCACTCCCGGAAATATTTATTTAATTTTTTTTATCCCCCCCTCCCCAATATTATATTATAATGAAAATAATGCAAATTTAAAGTAAATTGGTTTCAAGTCGCGGACAAAGTAGTCCTTCAAAATCTTATATTTACTCCTTCAAAACTCCTAAAAAACTCCTTCATTTATATCTAAAATTGAGTACGAATCCTGACATATGCAGGTTTAAAACCGAGGTTTTAATTTACTTTTGGGACATTCCATATCTAGTGATCGACAACCCGAGAAAATTTTTCCCTCAAACTTTTGTATTTCTTTGAAATTTGGCTCATCAATCGCACCCTTTTAGGTGATCATAAGTCCCAATTTTTAGAATTTTATCCTTTTTATTTTTTTGTCTGTGAGACTGATTTTTGGAAAAACACTTTTTTTTCATGAATGCTTGAACATAAAATGAACCATAACTCAGCACCGAATATATAGATAGAACGATTTGGTAAAGAACTTTTTAAAGTACGTTAGTTGCCGTTTAATATAACATGCAACATGATAAATTAAAAAAATAAATTTTTTAAAAAATAAAATTTAAATTTAAAATTTAAATTTCTCTGAAAACAAAAATTTCTTTCAAAAAATTTTCAAAAAATTGTGTATTTCACCATTGTTTGCGCAAAATTTTTGGTTAGGATCTCAATGGGATGTTATTTTTATACATTTTTTAATAAAATTTGACAGGAAAAAAATGATATTTTTCACATTCTATTTATTTAAATATGAAGTTATTTTTCTGGTGATAGTCTAAAAAGTAGAAAGTAAACATTATTGTACTTAAAGTGAGTTAAAGTGAGCTGGCATGAACTTGTAGGTAGTTCAGTCTCCCTCTCCCCCCCCCCCCCTTCGGCACAACTACTTAAAACTGCTCAAAATGTAAAAAAAAAAACTCTTTGAAACAAAATGAATAGTAAATTTATTTAAAGTTGGTAAATGTGTTTCGTTATAACGAGACGAAGTACCCCCACCCCCCTCCCAAATACGCCATTATTATTTTGTAAGTTCAAGATCATTACTTTTAAACAATTATTAATTTTACTCGAAAAGGAATCAATGAACATTTTGAAAAGCACTAATTACACGTAATGCAAAACAATATAACTTTATTCACTAGAAAAATTCAATTTTCTTGGTTTCTTAATTTTTTTTCTGCTATTTATTCGTTTATGTACGAAAAAATGTAAAAAATTAATTTTTTGCGTCTTGTTATAGCTAGTCAAACGAATATTGTTTTCTTTTGTCTAGTTATGGTGACCCCAAGGCGGACGAAACTGAATTTCGCTCTTCGCTATGTTGAAAGACGAAACTTGGCGACAAAAATGATCTTCAAAGTTGAGCAAAGATTTTAAAATTATTTAAGACAATCCGATATACAAAGAAAAAAATTGACTCTCGTAGCTTTGAAAATGAAGAATGTTTTATCACTTTTTGCGTTTAAACCTTTTTCAAATATTAAAAATTGGCGTTTTCCCCCGCATTTAAAATAGGGCAAAACGCCGTAGAAACCAATGTTAAAGGATCTCCGCTGGGGAGTAGTCTCTAGGGTTGCAGGCCTTCATCCTTTCTACCGAGCGGTGACTGGGAGTCGTTAATCCAGTTATATTGAGATCAGTGGACTCAATCAATACGCGTAGAGAGGAAGAGACTCGCAGCGATAGAGGCGGCGCGAGCGTTCGAGATTTATTTTTAAACTCCGGTAAAAGAGCTGCAGAGAAACAGGAATTGTCTACGTCAACAGGCGACCCGACACACAGCGACATTTACACGCATCGCTGGTCATCGTATCACTTTTTTTTTTTTTTTAATGCGGTCACACAATGGCTGCATTACATGCAAACGCAACAGGAATGTTACCGTCGGTGGAGTCGAGAATAATTCGTCTGCAACTTCCACAAACCAATACTTCCGATAAGTCGGCTTGATGATAAAGTAGCTCTTAAAAAACTATTTAATGCCATTCGGCTGCAAATCGCAGATTGGCATACGCATTATGATCAAAAATCAATATAAAACATGTCTGACTCAATAAAAAAAATAAAGGGAACTAAAAAAAGCACATTCTGTGAAGAATACTTTTTTTTTTTTTTTTTTTTGTTAAAAACTAAAATGAGACAAAAATTATTTTTGAGAACTTATTTCTTTTAGCTCACAATTTTAACTAAACAAAACTATTCTACACCGGAGCAATAATAGTTGAAAGTAATCCTATTAGCCGGAAAAAGCGTGTTATATGAAACAATTAAACCCTCTAGAACTCGAGAGTTAAAATGAATAACCTGAAGGAAATGGGTTCCTCCCCCCCCCCCAGTTAAAAATACGTTTTAGCTCAAAATATTTAATTTATTAGTTACTTAAAACATCAAATGTTTTCAAAACAATAGTATTCACTCAAACAAATGAGATATTTGATAAAGCCCCCCAAAAAAAAAAGTTTCATCTTATTTTGGCGTGAGGATTTTTGCTCACAGCGATAGTTCCGGAGAGTAATTAATTGAATCATTTTTCTGGAGCTTTTACTCGATCCGATAAAGTAACATTATCCTTCTCTTAGTTTGACAGACGAAGTTGTGATGGGCGCCGACACCAAGGGTGCTGAGGGGCTCGAGTACCCCCAAAAATATATGAGAGGATGCCAGGCAGCCAGAAAATGGGATAAAAGAGGGAATGAAGTAAATACATTTTCCAAATACTTTGGGGACTCAGACTCAGGGCCGTATTTAAAGGGAGGGTTTTTAGGGTTCAAGGTCAATCCCCCTCCGAAATTTTTCAAAACTGTTCAAAAAAAAAAAAAAAACTTTTATTATGCTTTTTGCGTTGGAAAAAACATTACTTAGGCGCATGGAGAGAGGGAAAGAAATATAATCAAAATTAAAAATATTGGATAAATCCCATTGGTGCAACATGTATTATGAAAATAAAAAGAGCAAACGACAAGAAGTGAATTGTGGTTCTATCATTCAGTTGAGCTATTAACGCACGTACCCATTATCATTATTCCCTTTATGCAGTATGATGTGGCTAAGTTGTTTAATTCGGGATTTTGACTTTTAATGATGTAGTTTCGATGAAGTTTGGAGCTATTATTTGAATTTAACAAAAGAAAGTACCAAAAAGCGGAGTGTCAAAAAGGTCCAAGAACACCCCGAAGACTCGGCGACTTAGCTGAAGACTTTGCTTTCGCCAGCCCATGATCGTTTTAAGAAATTTTACATTGAGAGTTTAGTTATTGTTGTGAAAATTTTACACAAGAGATTTTCGCAGGAGCTATTAACAACAGCAAAGAAATTTAAATATGTCTTCCTTCTAAATTTGTAGATTACACTTTCTTACACGATCAGCCGAAAGTTCGTTTTCTGCCCTGCCCTTACAAGAGTGAAGACTCATTTGCGCACCACCATGCCTCATCTACAGTTAAATACCAATGCAATTATTCAGGTCCATAAACAGGAATCACAAGATAAACTGAACCTCGAAACTGTGGCCACCATTTTCATCAAACGATCCGTAAAAAGAAAATTTTCATGAGAGAAAGTCAAAGATATTCGACGTAAGTTTTTTTACCCTACAAAATTATTAACCATTGAACTTTTCATTTAAAAACTTTGCTTCATATGCTTACTTCTTACACTTTAAAAACATCAAAGTGTCTTTGTTTGGTCTTGTTATATTTAATTCAGTTTAACACAATTAACAGACTGTAATCATGTTCCAAAAATTTTCTCTTATAAAATAGTGCTAAAATATGTTGATCTTTTGTATTTTTCTTCAAAAAAAAAGAAAAAGTTAATATTTTCCATCAAATATTTTTCTAAAATTAAAAAAAAAAAATGTGCACATTTTCTCAAAGGTTACATTTTGAAAACTTGCCTTCGTTTTGACCCCCCCCCCCTCACCCGTTGGACTGACCCCGTCCCCGTATTATGACCAAGTATATTGAATTGGTTTTAGTGGTTGAAGTACATCGGGAGACTAAAATGCTAAGTATTGTAAGCACCCCCTAAATAAATTTGTGGAATAAAAATTAATAGTCCAGATCGTATATCAAAGTAACTATTAAATTATTAAAACAGGAAAGTATAAGTGTAAATTTAAAACAAACATCCTTTCGAGAAAATAAGTAAGCAAAATTTCAAAACTGCAGAAAAAACTCAAAACTTCGTTACACTGCCATGGGAAGGTAAAAAATCTGGTATGGACCCCACACTACTTCCTTTTACGTGTAAATTTCTTAGTAGTTGCCTCAAGTGTTAAAAAAAGTGCTTGTAGAGTGAGCGAGGTAACAATTCAAATATTTACTCCCCTAATCTACCACGAAACAATGCAAAAAATATTTTACAATGGTTATTTTTCTAAATATTGCTGATTTTAATATCATTTAGTGGATTTTTCGCAAAATATCGCCAATAGCGCCAAGTTGAACCCAAATTCAAAAAATAATTTTTTCGCCAAATTTGTCGCCAACTTGGCGATATGTCGCCAAGTTGGCGTCAAACACTTGGCGACCAAAAGCTTGGCGACATGTCGCCAAGTGGTGGCGCCAATTCATATCACTTGAGTCTGTATTGAAATTAACATTGATTTACCCCAAAAAAGGGGTAAAAGACCTCTTTGGGAACATTCGAATGCAATCACAAGGGGAGGTGCACAACTAGAACCCCCTCAGAGCCTACATACCAAGCTAGAAGTTTCTGCGGCATATAGTTTTTGAGTTATGCGAGCCACATACGCACATACATCCGCACATACGTACATACAGACGTCACGTGAAAACTCGTCGTAATTTACTCGGGGGTGGTCGAAATTGATTTTTCGGCTGTTTGTATGTTGTTAGGTACATATGTACATGCTGACAGGTCGAAAAAACTACGCGATATTCATTCAGGGGTGAGCAAAGTCAAAATTTAGACCGAAATTTGAGTGAATTTTTTTTCGTGATTACAATACTTCCTTTAGTACGTAAAAGGAAGTAAAAAGAAGTTTCAGAAAATGCCCCCCCCCCCTTCCCCCTTTTATTTCTTTTTGTATTTTTGCCATCTATTGTTTTGTGCTTTAATGTTGCAAGCTTGCTTATTAGGTTTCTGCTAAAAATAAAGCACGAAAAGAACGTTCAATTTGAACATTTTGCTAGCATAGAATCCAGGGACGTAACCAGACTTTAGTTTCGGGGAGGGGCGGGGGAACGAGAAATATGTTTATATTTCTCGTGAAATCCACAAAGTTAGTAAAATTTGATTTCATGTTCTATATTCTGTTGATTTTTGTTACTATTACTCAGGGGTGCCCACCCCCACCCCCAAACTCAATGGCGCAAATCCCCCCCCCCCCCCCCCCATTTTTGTGCTTTTTATTTTTACTGCTTTTTTTGTATTATTTATTTTTTAAATATTTATTTTTTTTAAAAAATAATTACTCATTTTTTTTAATTATAACTTTTTTTTATATATTATTAATTTTTTTAAAGTACTAAGTATGCGCAAAATAGAATCGTTTTTTTTTCTCTTCCAGACATTCCAAGCACACACACACAAAATAAAACAATAAATGAATAAATATCAACAATAAATAAATAATTTAAATTAAAAAATTAATTAATGAATAATTTTTATTAAAAAAATCAGTAAATAATTTAAATTAAAAAAATATATTAACAAAAAATTTAAATAAATAATACTGGTTTAAAAAAATCCCCCCGAAAAATTTTGATGGCGCAACTTGCGCCATAATCCCCCCTGTGGGCACTCCTGCTATTACTGTTAAAAGGGTAGTAACATGAAAATTGTAAAAAAAAAAAAAAGATTCATCTTTTCAATGAAGGAAAAAAAAAATCTGGATAGATGAGTTTACTCACATACGAGAATTCGAAGGAGTACTTTTGAAATTTCTATCAAGCGTCTTTTATAAAAATGTGTTAAATATAGAGTTCGGTACTTACGAATTTGAAGAATTATGATGTTTTTTTTTTTTTTTTAGTGGTAATAGAAATTCGAAGGAAAAGGTGTATTGTTAAGAAATTATGTTTGCAATAACTACAATAAAAATAAATACTGCAGTAAAAGCACTCAATTTGTACCAATTATTCAATACAATAATAATTTCATTTTTTCAAATGCAGTTCCAAAATAAATAACAAAATTAAAATAAAATTGTAATTATATTTTTTTTTTCAGTGAGAAACTATGAAAAGCATTTTTGTAATAATTTCGAACATTTTCGGAGGGGGGTTGAACCCCAATAAAAACCCTCCCCTTAAATACGGCCCTGATGGAATACAAAACGCGTTTCGTCAAATAATGTCTCAAAGAGTAAGTTCTACAGATACTGCTATTTACCTTCCCACGGCAGTATTTACAGCCCTCGCTAAAGAACAAGAATTTCTCTATTGTATGGAAGGGCCGTAACGAGTCAAAAATTTTCCCTGGGGGAGGCTGGGCTCTTACACATAATGGCTTAAAATCCTGGGGTCTAAAAGCTTTAACCCCCCCCCCCCATGCGAAAAGTTAAGATTAACATTTTTCACCTGTCTTTCCTTAGTTATATGCAAATGAGCCAGGTATCTAACTACCTTGACCTGGCAAACTTGCAGCGTTCTATTTGAAGAAAAATACGAGGGTTAACAATGCAATTAAATGAAAATAAACAGGTCACAGATATAATTTGAACTACAGCTTCATCATTTTAGCTAAAGACTAACTAATCGGTAGACTATTTTAACTGCTAACGATGCTGTTTTATTTTTAAACCAGATATAAATACTTCTAGCTAGCTTTACGTCTAACAATGAAAAACTACATTTCGTAATAGAAATTAACCATAAGAATTGGGTTCTTCCGGAAGATACTATTTTTTTCCCCCAAGAGAAAACTTTTTTCCCCCGCAAGATTGGGAAAAACGGGATGAACTGAAAGAAACCGAACGAAACAAAACAAAACGAGAAATAAAAAAGTATTGTCTGGTTTTGTTAGGTAAAACCTTCCACGTATTTACGCATGCGTAAGGTCTTCTCTGATCCTGCCAAAATAGGGGTGATAGGTAAGATAACAATAAGGGGAAGAATAATGAGAAGCATTTAGAGCCGTATCAAACAATGTGGAAAGATACTAATTTCAATTACATTTGACATTTGACACCCTGAGGTCCCCTGCACCCACCGTTTGAATGGTTTATCGGTTTTGGGACCCTAGGGACATTTATTAAAAACTAAACATGTTACAAAGCAATTTTTTTTTTTTAAACATAAACTGAGGTCTTTTTTTTTTTTTTTTTTTTTTTCCACAATTTTAACATATCTTAGAGCATACAATTACAATCTTAACACAACAAACATCTTAACAAAACATTTTTTTTTCCTTTTTTAAACATAAAATGAGATTTTTTTTTTTTTTTTTTTTTTAACAAATTTAAGACATTATAGAAAATACATATTCATTTTAAACATTGGTAAAAGAATAATTCAGCAATAGGAACAAAAAAAAAAAAGTTAAATTCCTTGAATTACAAACATGTTAGTATAAAGGTAAATAAAAAGAGAATACAGTTGTTTATTGGAAAAGGAGTGAGAAAAGGCATTGAGAATATTTTGGCAAGAATTTAATTTCAATTACATAGCTCAGTTGAAAATGTCAAATAGATAGCGAAAATGCATGTTTTAAATTGCAAACTTCGGTAAGTTCCCACTCAAAACTCATCACCCTTTTTTCAAGTGGAATGGTTCGCGAGTGCTAGGAGCGGCTTTCACGGACGGACAGTATAGTGCTTCTGCGAAATGAAGAGCTATGGTCTTGACAATGTTTACCTTTTTGGGGGGTAATAAGGAAGTGTATTTGGTTCTTGGTTGAGTTAGGATACTTTTATTTATACAGTATATCAATTCTAATCCGCTCCAATAACGAGTACAGAACTTCCCAAACAGAGGCAAACATTATCAAGATCATAACTTGCCAGAGGATCTCTATAAGAATTTCATGAGAGAAACTGATAGTACAAAAACTTGCAAAGTGATTTATTAATATAAGAGCTCCTTAACAGCGAACGTTGCTAAACTAAATGAAATATTCGTTCCCATGTATAAACTCATTTTCAAAAAGTAACTTAAATTGAGTAAATGCAGAGGGGGTGGAGGGGGCAGAATGAAAAGTCTGAAACATGAATAAAATAATAAAAAAAAACACGAACACTATGGATATTTCGACCCGAAACCGAGCACATCGTACGTTTTCCGTAGTATAACACAAAACTGGAGATAATGAATGAGTTCATTGATCCAGCAAATACATTACAATTGCGAATACAAAAGCACTGCACGCAACGAACAAATCTGAGCTGAAAAGTTTAAACGCATTAAACGTGGCGACTTTTTAAACTAGGCGGCTTCACAATTTGTTTATCCTTTATTCTTAAAGAAATTCGTGTTGTGAAAGGATCCCAAAAATGAAAAAGGTGGAAGAAAAATTTGGGCCGTGTTATAATGTATTAATTTTAAGCCCCTTTATTCGCATTTCGTATCAAAAATAAAAGGAAGGTAAGAAGAGGAGGAGTAGGTGAAGAAGGAAACGGCAAAAATTTAGATTGTGTATAAATAATTTCGCTTTCCTTTCGAAACAAGCCTCGCAGGTAGTCTCTAAAAAAGAAAAAGAAATAAGAAAAGAAAAGGAAAAAAAAAAAAACAATGATCGTTACAACATCTTGGATTTGTTCTGACTTCAAAATGCAACAATTCACCTTTCTACATTTTTGTTAAATTAAAAGTCAATAACATTAACTGCGCGCAAAGAGTAAAAAGGTAGTTTCGAGAAAATCAACTTCAAAAATCCGTCATAGAGGCAAACAAACGCGATTTGGAAAATTTGGCTACTGCTATTTTCCTCATATCTTCAGTTATACTGGGAATTTTTTTACGGGTTTTGTTTCAAAATGTTCCCATTACAGTCGACGCTCGATATAACGACCATATCCGTCCTACAGAAAACGGTCCTTAACGAGTGGTCGCTATAAGAGGTAGAACATAGAGTATATTGGGATACAGTTGGGGGCTTTCTCACCGGTCGTTATATTAGGATGGTCTTTATAACGTGTGGTCGTTATAACGAGCGTCGACTGTATTTCCCACTTTCAAAAAAATTTAAATAAGAAAAATCTTTTTTTTTTTTCTTTTTGACCCCTGAAAGGTTACTAGTCCCCTTAAAAAGGAGGAACTATCTTCTAAGGAAGAGGGGAAGTTGGCCAGGTTTTTGTTAAGGACAGGATTAGTTGATGGGACGGTGTGTTCGAGATTTTTAAGGTTCCTTCATTCAACGGAATTTTTCAGAACAATTGCAATTTTCGTTTTTAAATGTATCTACACAAGAGAGTTCGATGTCAAATCATGGGAAAGATTTGACAATAAACGGAATAACGGAAATGTATTTTATTTGAGAAGGTTAACAAAGGAGAGAGAGTTCAAAAAAAAAAAAACTTTGAAGAACAAATCGTGATTTATAGCCATAAAGACAACTCTTGTATTACAAGCCATATTCTGTGTGAATAACTGCTTTAACAAAGATTTGTATGTACCGCTTAAATATTGAAATGCTAAACTTCCAAAATCCGATCTTTCTGATTCAAAAGGGACAACTCTCTTTAAAAAAGTTTTTAAAGACTATACAGTCGACGCTCGTTATAACGATCACACGTTATAAAGACCATCCTAATATAACGACCGGTGAGAAAGCCCCCAACTGTATTCCAATATACTCTATGTTTTACCTCTTATAGCGACCACTCGTTATAAGGACCGTTTTCTGTAGGACGGATATGGTCGTTATATCGAGCGTCGACTGTATTTGTGCTTACTTTTCCATTTTTAGTACGCAGCTTAGTATTTTTAGATCATATCTACAAGCATATTTTGATGATTTTTACGTGCATATAATCCGGGCTCTTTATCAAATGTTAACTGAAATCTGGCTTCACTGCAACATGAGTACTTTGGTAAGAAAGCAAAATTTACAGGAACATGCTTTCACTCCAGATAAGTTATCAATAAATCCTGTCTTTCAAGCCAGTACAATTGCATATTTTGAGATCTTTTGACGATAGGTGCCTACCTTTTAACGAGAATAAGTTGCACATTGCTAATGCTCTAGAGTAGGGATTTTGAGTGGTCGCCACTTTTGTCCTTATGATTGTAATTTTTTTTTTCATGAAGTATAATTCATAACGCAAAAAGTTAACCGACTGTTTCATAATGCGCTGAGCGAGAGGGATAATCAATAGAAGGATGCAAGGGTGGATTCGGGGGGTGGCCAAAGGCTCAGCTGACAACCGCCCCCCCCCCCCCCCTCGTGATGAGAAACACATTTTATCAGTTGCACAACCACTATCAATCTTGCTCTCATTGAAACAAAAATTTTATTTGTGAATTTTATTTATAAGAACTTTATAACTCCAATAGTAATTATATAATTTATAAATTGCAAATTTATATTTTTCCATTTTTACCAAAAAAAAAAAGTAAATAAATGGTAAATTTACTAGAGTAAATATTACTTGCTGTGCAATATCGTATGATATTTTACAGGTTTAAATTTTACATGCTTCATTTTTCTTCCCCTAACTTACAAAACTTGACCCAATTACAAAAATTTCAGGATCCACCTCTGGAAGGGTGTGAGTAGCAGAGTATTTTTGTAGCTCGATACTGTTATTAGCAAATGAACAAAAACTTGGCCGCCACTTTTGGATACTGTAACTTAATCTTGGTTTCCATTTTCCAAGAAATGGTCTCCTGGCGACGCTAATCTTGAGCTTTACACATTATTAAAATAAACTACATTTCCACAAATTTTTCACTCATCTTCATTTTTTTTTTTTTTTTTTTTTTTTTTTTTTTTTTTTTTTTTGCTTTAAAGTGATTTTTCTTCAAAAAACGAAAATCAAGCGACCATGGAAAGTTCTTTCGTGGAAATGTGTACAACCCGTTCTGGAAGACGAAACGGGGAAAAAATGACCTGCGAGTGACCGTGGCAAACGAATAATTGTCTGACACGCTTTTAGAGACTTAAATGGTTACACTGACATTCGATTTCTTCCTTGCATCATACAAATTTTAAATACATAAAAAGATACTTAAAACTTTTTTGTAAAGAATAAATTACTTTGTTAAAAATTATATAAAAATTTGAAGCAACAAAAACCACGCATATATGTAAACATTAATTTCCTTGAGACAGGGGAGGGTAGTGGATCACCCCTGATGAAATAAACACGCTTCTCTGGCACCTGAGGCGACCTATGTCGTCAGGGCCATTTGCGAAATTGTAAATCAGTCATGGGAGGGGAGGGGGGTCTCATTAATAACTAATTTTACACAACATTAAACTAGCTGTCGTGGCCGTCACGAAACTTTCTTCTATATCTATCTTATGAATTCCGGTTACAAAATAAAATACGTACTCGCCCGAGTAATTGGAGACAGCTCCAATTTCCCAATTATCGTAATAACCCTGCAAATGCAGAATCAATGAGCGAAATTGGAAATCATTGCAAAAGTCTTGTTTAGATAAATTGCAAACATTTTATTTGTTAGTAAAAAGAAATTGGCAACAGTTAAAAATTTCAAATCATTGAAAGTTTTCAGCTGTTTTGATAATTAAATAGCGTGAAAGCGATTTTTTAATGAATTAATTTTTCGCATTGTTGACTAAGCGCAAAAATCACCCCACCCTCCCCCTGGGGCGATTGGCGCCAAAATTTAATCGATGCTTGCTTTCATATTGGGTTAGTGTTATTCCAAATTTCATTCAAATCGCAGCAATATTTCCCGAGATACAGTAGGTGCAATGACAAAATAAGCACTTTTGATTGCTCCACCCCCTTTGAGATATTGACACACAAATTCAATCGGCACCTGTACTCAATAGGCTCTACCTATGGACCAATTTTCGTTTGATTCCGCCGGTTACTTCCTGAGATATAGCAGTCACCCCCGCGCAGAACATGTGCGATTGCTCCACTCCCCTTCGAGATATTGACAAACAAATTGAATCAGCACCTGTACTCAGTAGGGTCTACCTATGGACCAATTTTCGTTTGATTCCGCCGGTTACTTCCTGAGATATAGCAATCACCCCCGCGCAGAACAGGTGCGATTGCTCCACCCCCCTTGGAGATATTGACAAACAAATTGAATCAGCACCTGTACTCAGTAGGGTCTACCTATGGACCAATTTTCGTTTGATTCCGCCGGTTACTTCCTGAGATATAGCAATCACCCCCGCGCAGAACACGTGCGATTGCTCCACCCCCCTTGGAGGAATTCGCTAAAAAAAGTCAGGTGCACCAGTTCACATGGTGGTACATATGTGCAAAAATTTTTGTTCGATTTCATTCAGTAGTTTTTGCCCTAGCGCGGCCACAAAAACTGGTCACACACATACAGACTCCACACACACACAGACACACAGACACACAGACAGACAGACATTTTCCAAAAATGGTCGAAATGGACTCAGAGCACCTCAAAACGTGCAAATCCGTCAAAATTCGACATTCGAAAATTTTCACGAAACCAATACTTTCTTCTATATATTAGATATAGAAGAAAGTAAAAAGGTAATTCAAAACGAATAAGAGTTCTTTTCTTTCCTATTTGAAAACAAAATATCGCTTTATCCGCAATTCCATTACCCGCGAAAGGTACAAAAACAAAACGTTTACTTTAACCCGTTCGGGACGAGCGCCGTAAATGTACGACAGCGCGAGCTGCCCTACGTGGCCGACCGACGTAAATATACGACAGCGAAAAATGTCTTTTAGGGCCTACCGTCGCATATTTACGGCGCACTTTTGGAACGAAATACTTCTATCAGATGGCGTTACTTATCCACTTATTTTTCATTACATTTTTCTGGTTCCTTTATATAGATATCTCTCTGACGTCAGAACAGAGGGTATGTGAAATATCTGAGAGATTTATTGGGTTCGCGGTGATGAAAACAGAAACACAAGCGGTTTAAAAAGAAGCACGTGATGAAGGCAGGCGTTGCTTATTCAATTTTTTTTTTCAAAAGATTGCTCTGGTTCCTTTATATATATATCTCTGACGTTAGAGAGGGGAATATCAAGTGTCTGAGATTTATTAGGCTGCAACACGTGGTGAAGAGCGTATTAATTCATTTTAATAGTTTCGGTTCTGTTTTAAGGATGGGGCTTTTTATGGGAGACATTCTAACTTAGGTTTTACTTTAGTATTCATTTGGAAAAGATGGAAAAAAGCTTCGAAGGAGATGAGCAGTTTGTTCAAAGCACAATAAAAGACGTGAAACTGGTTACGAATGCAAAATGTGCAATGTCGGTCTATGCATCGATCCGTGTTTTGAAATTTTTCATACCGCTTTACAATATTAATTATTGCAATAATCGTCATTATTAATGTGTGTCATGATGTTAAGTGTGAAGATTTTTCATGTTTCTTTTCTATTTAGTATCAATATTTAGTGTTTAATTTAGGTAGTTTTAGTTGTAGAAAAATAAAATAAATTTATATTTTTAATGTTAAATATCAGTTATTTTAATAATTTTTTTTGGTTATGATTGAAAATATGTTATATTTAATCTCATCTTCAAAAATGGTGTCATTTCTATGAAAAGTGTACATTTTATCGATTATTATGTAATGCGTAGTTTTCGAAATCGCGAATTAGGCTTAGTGGGAGAAAATGCTCCGGCCCGTGAGTGCAATTCGCGGTAACAGCTGCCGGCCTGAGAGAGCGTTTTCTTCTGCGAGCTGCCGTCCCGAACGGGTTAAAAGGATTAGAAACATATGACATATGCCAAAAAGTTCGCGAAAAAAGAATCAAAACAGCGCACACATATCACAACTTGTTGCCAAATCAAAACATTTACAAGCCGATTGACGAGCGAAAAGGCAGACGAAATTAACGCGAAGAAGAACGAGAGAACTTCCAAACAAACAAACGAAAAAAAGAACCGCGGCGGGCGCAATGTCAGCGAACGGAAAGTGGAGGAGAAATAGCCCGAACGAAAGACCAATAATAAATAAATTGTTGTGTAGCAAAAGGAGGAGAGCGCAACTACACTACACTACACTACACACTCTGCGTAGTCTTCAAGCTCTTTCCCAAAAGGCGGTCGCTCGCCTGTTCTGTGGAGCAGAGAAGAGACCATGCGAGAGTCGGTTCAATGGCCCCGGGCGCAGCGAGGGGAAAGGGAGGGAAAAAAAAGAGGAAAAATGAAGAAAAAAATAATAAATAAAATGAATGGAGGGGGGAGAGAACTGAACCTGATTTTTCGAGGACTCCTCTCTGGCCAATGTTTCAACATTCACACGCCAGTTACTATCAAATATGTCTTGTGAACAACCTGGTGCGATATTTTTAATTCGGTGAATGGAGAGCGGCGGGCAATTCCGGAAAAAAATCGATGCCGCGGCGTGGGTAGCGAAATCGGGCATTATTTTTAGCTCTCCCGAGAACAAAAGCATTCCGATCCACGTAAAAACCGATCATTATTCAATAGATTATTTCCACCTACTTAGTTACCGATAGTTTGGTGCTAAACTTTATACATGCACATTAAATCGCAAAAAATGCAGGTGTTCAAAACATGAGTTTTAAAAGGATAACACGTTTGAAGAGTACTCAATGCTTCTCATGAATGTAATTACCCGGCATTTGTAGAACATATTTTTCTTCGTCAGTACTCGGCGGTGTAAAAAATAGATACAAAAATGAAAATAAATCTATTTCTAAAAAGCAGCAAATAACTAAGCAGGCTTTTAAAAAAATTACGTATCTTAGATACGTATTTTAGAATAAATTTACCATGAGCTTCAGCTCCAAAATTTCGCAAAATTGACGCATAGTGAGACTGGTTAGTTGTTCTGACGTTGATAATATTTACCTCTTTATTCCCCCTTTTGCTGACGTATTATAACTACTTCCAACAAAAATCCGCTACAATGACACGATCATTTTTACTGCCTCCCCCCCCAAAAAAAGAGGTAAACACGGTCAAGGTCATAGCTCAACTAAGCAGAGCCCCGCTATACCCTTCGCATAATACTCAGATAGTGCACACAATGTTTTCAACTTTTTTTTAAAGAAAGAAACTAATTGACAATTAAAAAAAGATGTATTTTCTTAGCACTATTTTAAGGGCTGGGGGTGCAAGCCTGGGTTTAATTCAATTTAAATACAGAAATCTTGAAACAGAAATTATTCTAATCCACAAAACATTTCTTTTTTAGAAATAATTTGTAAATTTCTTTTAATTATTATTATTATTATTATTTTTGTTATTAATTAATAGTAGTTAATCTTCCTGAACTAAAACGAAACTGTCCATGAAAAATTAGAAAATTAGGTCTTTTCAAAATTTCCAAAAGAAAAAAAAAAGAACGTATTTCCAGACAATAAAAATACAAGACCTCTAAAAATATTTAATTTAAAAAAAAAATCGAAAATCCCTTACCACAAATTCATTTACACTCCCACCACACACACTTTTACCCTGTTTTTCGCTCAATTAATCCTCAAAAAATGAGCTAAATGCATAATGACCTAATTTACGTATTTGATAAGACAAGCATTTGAATTTTTCCACCGAACTACAACTAGCTGATTTATTCCAGAAGCAAGAATTAATGTCCTGCAAAAATAATCAATGCTCTAAAAATCTACACTACAGAACTTAATGCATTTACAGATTTCGAGAGCCGTTGCTATGCATTTTTTGAGCGGGGGGAGGGAGCTAACACAGAACTATGTAAAACTTTTGTCAAAAAAATTCTGAATCCATTTCAAGGACAGTGGCGATTATTTTGGTGTTTTATGTTGGTCTCGTTGCAACACATTTTTGAGAACTCTTTTGTCCATCACAGAAATATGTAAGATATTTATCATGTGCATTTCATGTCTCTTTCGGGCTTTTATGGCCATGGGGCCCATCGCAATTGTGACATGGTAAATCACCCACTGAGCCCCTTTGGTTGAGGGGGCCTTCATAATTGCAACACTTGCTATGTGTAGCAAATTCGTCATTGAATACAGGAACAGTAATCCATGACTGTACACACAACATGAAACAAGCAAAATAGCTTTCGAAAACTTTCCAACCTTAAGATCTTTTTTTCTAGAAACACATTAAGAAAGAGCGGAAACAACGTCATCATCTGCCACGTTACGTCACGGATGGATACAAAGAGGAAAGGATGCACGTTAAAAGACGCATGCTTACTACGAAAGTAACACTGATTATTCTCCTTCACGTGCTAGTCGTCTAGTTTCAGTGAAACGTCTTTACTCCTGTCAGTATGATGATGAGGGGGGGAAAAAGTCAATTTGCCAGATGCTTCTTCCTATCTTTTATTTATTTATTTTTTTAAACAGTCATAAAGCTTCAGTTAAAATTAAGAGAAAAAAACAAATGTGTGTGTGGGACAATGTAATAATGATGAATTATAAATCAGAGCGTAAAAACTGAAAACGACAATGCTCAAACTTTTCAAATTAAAACAATGCATGTATTTCGTTAACAAATCAAAAATAAAATTCGGTAGATGAATGCAACAAATACAACAGAGCGTATGTTTTTTTTTCTTTTAATTTTGTTAATTTTTTAAAAATGCATTCTCATACTTTTTAAATGATAAGTTTATCACACAGTTTTTCTTTATTTTATTTATTGATTGACCCACTTCATTTTATTTCATCGTATTATTATTGTGGCGCTTAAGTGTTATGATTTTAAAATTTTTACACCAATAAAATTAATCTTAAATGATTAACCGAGCCGAAATGAAATGAACTTCCACAAAAGCATCTAATCCTTTCGAAAAATCCTTGAACATATTCGATCGCGGAGAAAGTGTCCTTAAAAATCGTTACCTTTACCCAAGTTTTCTCCTAGTTCACGTTTCAGGGTCTTCTTGTTGGAAAACCGAAGGTCATTGACAAAAACGCAAAGAATCAGAGAAGTACTTTCAGCTAGTAGATCTGTGTAATTATTAGATAAACAAGAACTTTCATGGCTTTGCGATTATTGTCGGTGATGGCGATTTTTAAAATTAGATCCACAGAAAAAAAAATAATTTAAGAGCTATAGGATGAGGCTTTTCATTTTAAGGTTTTCCAAGGTGGGGAGTGAGCACACTTTGTAAGAAAAACATTCAACACTTTATAAGGGAAACAAATAAATGCAAATTCCAAGAAGTAACCACATATTGTTAAAATCCGCGATGGGGGCAGTTAGGGTATCGGAGCAGTGTTAGAAATAATAATTTAGATCTAGGCATCGTGATAATATCTAGCATAAGAAAAGTTTTTAGGCGTCAAACATAAGTGCTATTTTTAAAAAATAAAACATATCATAGGCACCCCTATGGGGGGGGGGGGAGTGCGGGCTCAAGCACCCCCTCCCTCGCCCCAATTTCTTAGAAACTAGAATTCTTTGCTTTTAGTCCTATTTTTCGGGGGAAAAATATAAAAACATTTCTTCTTCAGTCATCAATGGAGAAGTTATTAAAAAAACGTCAACTTCTTATTTCTCTATTCTTCACTGAAATCAGGAGTGCCCCGATGAGAGGTCACTGTGACCGCTCAATAATTTCCGTTTTGGACACTTTTGCTCACGATTCGGCAATTTGAAGGCAATATTGAGATTTTTTGTTCTTTAGTTTTTTGATTTTTTTTTTTTTTTTAATGTTTTTTCTCACTAAATGTTTTGCATGTACGACATGTGTGCATGCTTGTATTTTATTATTCAGTAAAATTGGAGCTTCGTTCAGAAAGTTAATTTCCCCCTCCCAAAAATGTTACTTCGGGGCACCCTTGACTGAAATCATTTTTCATGGATAAATATCTTGCTAAACCATGGGGAAAATATCCGAACACCCCCTTAAAATTACGCACATGCAGGGGTTCTCATCCCCCCTAAGCTCAATGGCTCAAATCCCCCCCCCCCCCATTTTTCTCAACACTTTTGTGCTATTTATTTTTTTTTTATTTTAACCCCTCTTTTTTATTTTATTTATTTTTAAAATATTTATTTATTTATTTTAAATATTATTCATTTATTTATTTTAAATGTTATTTATTTGTTTTAAATATTATTTATTTTTTTTTAATATTATTTATTTATTTTTTTAAATTAAAACTATTATTTTTTTATACATTAGTAATTTTTTAGAAGTACTAATTATGCGCAGAATAGAATAGCTTTTTTCCTCTTCCAGACATTCCAAAGCACACACAAACACAAAATAAACAAATAAATAAAATAATAATAAAGAAATAAAAGAAATAATTTGAATAAAAAAATAAATTCAAGAATAACTTTTATTTAAAAAAATTAGAAATAATTTAAATTAAAAAAATAAATAATTAAATAATTAAAATAAATAAATTAGTTTTAAAAAATCCCTCCCCCATATTTTGATGACGCAACTTGGGCCATAATCCCCCCTGTGGGCACCCCTGCGCACATGGAATATATTTATGTATCTCCGAGGCATATATTTTAGCCATGAAATATATGTGTTTCGGAGTGTTAGAAAAATATTTATTTGATGGAAATGCATTTCGATTGCATTCTAAACAAGACTGTAAAAAAAAATATATTTTCCAAAGGACAAATTGATTGCATTTTAGAATTTCTTCTAAATTTCATCTAAAATTATCCTTTGCCCGTCAGTCACGAGTCTTAATCACACTGAGTCGGGAAACTAAAACATCAATGCGAGCCACTACTTAAGATGTCATATTCGGCGCCTGCGGTTGAAAATCTAGGTGTTAAATTAAAAGTTTTGATCGTTAAATGCGACTAACGACCTCTTATTTCTACTACTTGATCGAAAAGAGGTGGGGCAATTCATCCCGAACCTCCCACGATACCCCAAACGAAGGCTTGCTTAGGATAAACTAATGAAAAGCTATAAGTATTTATTTTCTGAACAGTAACAAACATTTCATCAGTTTGGTTGATGCTACCTTTCAATCGTTAAATGTACCTTTTTTTAAACCTTCTGCACTGGACAACCTAAGAAGCAGGGACGTCATTTCAAGTTTTTCCAGGGGGGGGGGGGGAGGCAAGGGTAAAAACACAATACAATTTCTCCAGAAAACAACAAAAACCACGCCCACTTACATGTAAATACTGTCGTCCCCGCTTAATCGGGTAACGGATAAACGAATACCCCGCTTTTACGAATAAAATATCTCGGAACCGATGACATAGACGTAATGTTAAAAATCCCCGCTTAATCAAATACCCCGTTTTATCGAATATTATTTCTTGGAACCGACAGTATTCGTTTAAGCGGGGCCGACAATACATTGCTTTCTCAAAGTCAGGGGGGGGGGGGCAAATGACCCCCCCTGCCCCCTAAATGAAGGGCCTGCTAATAAGTGAATGCAAATAATAATAATAAGTTGTATAATAAATTAATAAATGAAGTGAAATTCTTGGACAAAAAACGTGGATAGATCGTGGAAATTAATGCTCAAGTCCGCTCGATGCAAATGAAAAGTTTCCACTTTCAAATATTTATTATTGAAGCAAATAAATGAGGGTAACATTTCTACATAACAGTTTAGTTGGGGAAGTGTGCCTCTCCCCTTCCCCCACCCCTATAATTTTTCCATGGGTACTTGACCTTGTTTAATAGGTTATTATACCAACGATAAAAAGCCGGGATCAGGTTTTATAGCGGTGCTCATTTTCTGTGAGCCCACACAGTAAGTAAAACCTGTTTATCTTAGGGGGTGGGGCGGAATTAAAACAGGTTAGAAAAATTTCGGAATATCTTGAAGTGAAGACTAAAAAAATTATGTTATTTAAAAGTTTAAAACAAAGCCTTAATGCAGACTTTTTCAGAAGTTAATCATCTTCGATTTTTGAATGTAACCAAAGAAGGGCAATAACCTGCTGAAGCTTTACAGAAAGTCATAACAGCATTTAACATGTCTTCCAGATCCTCATATTTATCTTTGTTACCAATCAGTTTTTGCTCACTCTACCGTTTCATTTACAATGCCACGCAGTGCCCCCCCCCCCCTCCCACACCAATATTTAATGATCATTGCAAATTCCTTTCATTGTTGATTTAAATATCGTCATGGGCTTCCATTTTACCGTCTTGCCTTTAAGCTTTTTCAGACCGTTCTTAAAAGCATTTAACAACTCAGTTATGATTCTGTCTTGCGATTTGCTTCCTCGTAAAGAAACTTTTTTTTTCTAGTGAATGACAATTGCACCTGACGATTGTAGGGATATGAGACCCTTTTTTGTCACGATATTTCAATTCGTATAAATAACAAAACAAAGGGGGTGAGGAAGTTTTTATGTTAACAAAAGAGAAAAATAAACTGGAATTAAAGGATTTATTTGGAATGTAGTAATGTTATAATTTGTTATGTACTTCCAATGAGAGATTTATTATGTTTTGAAGGATGCTACACCCCCCCCCCCAAAGAACAAAGCCACACCTCCCTCAATTGCTACGGAGCCCTCCCCCCCCTCCCCAAAGCGAGATTAAGACCCTTTTAACTCCCCTCTCCTCGAGGCCACCGCTGTATTTTGAATACTTCAATAAATTTGTAGCTACGTTCGTTTATATGATCTCTCATCATATTGTTGACTTTTTTTTGTACAAAATGGATCATTTCGCTTGCTGGTACATTAAGAAATTTAAAATTAGTACACACCTACAAAAATAATTTAAATACTCATGTGCACCAAAGCGATACAAAAAAGAATACGACGCTTTATAAAAAAAAATAAATTTCAATTTTATGCCACAGACAGATATTTAGTCTCTTTTTTCAGAAATGAAAGTTTAAATTTTTCAAAACACATGAGCAAGATAATGTGCTAAATATAAAAGATTCCATAGCATTTGAGAGGATATACGCAATCAAATTGGCCAATAAAAGCAACAGTAAACCCTCGTTATGTCGCGCTTGTCGGGGGACAACAAAAAAGCGCGATTTAAACGATGTCACAAAAAGTAAAAATTCAATTAAAGCACAAATAATGACTGTCTCTACGAAAATACTAGTTCATCATCATATTGAGACTTTTTTTTTTCATGCAGAAAATTTGCTTGCCAATTTTTCTTTTGAAATAAAAAAAGAAATGAAATAAATATTTCTGTCGTTATATGGTGGAATATCAATCCAAAGTTACAGCTTAAAATGCAACAAATTTGGACGTATGGGAAACAGACAAGTTTTGTTCATTGATTTCAAAAAGAAGAAAATACCCTTTCAGAGAAATGTAATTCTTTTCCTCCTCGGAAGCGATATCTTTTTAAATATTTTTCGGGAGACAGAAGAAAAGCGCGATATAACGAAGAGTTACTGTATTTTAAAACAAACTGTGCTTCCCATTCTAGCGCTCATTAACGCCCACAAAGAGAACCGACGATTTCGACTGTAGCGGCGCCGCCAACCACCAACAAACGCCAAAATAAATCGAAATGCAAAAACATACTTAGTAGCGAGCTCAAATACACAAAGTAATTCGAAGCGTTTTTTAAACGTTTTCCACTCCAATACATCGGTGAGAGAGCGCGTTTCGAACGAGAAAAAGTTGTCCTTCACATTCTACAAGGTATCCGCGCCCGACGAGGTGAAAGCATTGAACGAAAAAGGGCGGGAGGGTGGAAAGAGAGACGAGAAGGGGGTCCGGAGAGGCAGTTACGGGAAGGTGAAAGGTGAATAGGAGGGGGTCCTAGGAAAGGAAGTTCGCCAAAGAGAAAAACGGGGGAATTATGAGAGGGAAGAAAAAAGAAAAAGCTCCTGGTTCTTGCCCATGTGGATCTTCCAAATCTCGGTTAGCAAGGCAATTTTCGAACAGGATACCTGGGACTACCAAACGTTCCTACGGTCCACGTTGTGGAATAAGGTGTGGTAGAAGCATTACAACTGGACTCGCGATCTAACGAACTGTTTAGGATCAAGAAAAGTGTTCATAAAATTGATTTGCATTGTCTTAATAAAAAAACGTTTCGGGACTAATTAAGTTGTTCGCAAAATCGTAAAATACGATCGCCAAATATATAACGCTGTTTTGAACACGGTTGCCAAATTTATGAATTGTAAATACGCGACGGGCTAGGGGGGTGGGGAGAGGGCAAAAAGAATGAAGTTCGTAAGTAAAAGTTTCACAACCGGAGTTTGATATTCAACATACCTTTCATTTATTCTTGCCATTTACTTATTGATTTAGTATTTATTTTTAAAAAAATACGTTCACATATTTTTTTGTTTTTTAAAGACAAAAGCACTATTTTCTTCAGATGATCTTGTTTTATATTTTCGTTGATTTTATTTCGTAACAAAAAACATCGATGTAGATTATAGAGTTTTATTTATTTTTTTTAGTTTAAATTTTAAAAGATTGAATTTAAGTTGCTTGAAAATAGTTATTGAGCTAAGATCTGTAACTTAGCTTTGTTTCTAAGCGGCAAGCATATGTTAAATTAATATATTGTGTCATGTGACAAGAGGGGATCTAATATATTGAAAGAAAGTGACATCATTTACGAACAACCTCAAAAGAATTATTTGTTTATGTAAAACGAAAAGCAAATAACCCATGCTGATAAACTTTGACACTTATCAGAAAATGTGTAGCATTTTACTTATATCAATCCTGAAACAACAAATTATGCAATACAGGGGGGATAGATAAAAGTTATGAGTACCAAATATAATGCGTTTGATAAATTCATTTTTTCATAATTCAAAACATCTTGACACTTAGAAAATATGAGATACATTTTTGGAAAGAGTTATTTCCCAATAACTTGAACTGAAGATTGTTCAGTATTCCATACAACTATTGTTTAGTAAAATAAGCTTCGTACTTGATGCATGTATCATAAATTAAATCAATGTTTATGTGTCATTTCATATCTAATCAGTCAGAAGTGACATTGACATTTTTCATTCCAACAAACTTTGGTTTATATTTTCTATTCTAAGGGATAGAAAAATAACACCAAATATTTGCCTATCTTTTTTTAATTTAACATTTTTTATGAAATTTTAAAAACAGCAAAAAATAGCAATTTTGTATTGATGTACTCTCTGACTCAACAACAACTATAAATAATGCCATGTAGTTTCCTTATATTCTTTAAAAATCTCTATAACATATACCATGATGTATAACAAATATTAAAAAACTAGCAAAAATACCCGGCGTTGCCTGGGCCAGTAAAAATATTGAGAAACAATTTATAATCGCCTTTTTATTTCTAAACTAAAAGAACTCAAAACGTACCGATTTGACGATTTAAAATGTCCCTAAATTTGCCGTAATTGTTTTGGGATACCTAGGATAATTTTGCTCCCCTCCCTACTTTTTGAAAATATGCTTAAGTATTATTAAGTCAGTAATTTTTGTCAAAGAAAAATTGTCATTTAATGCTGAGAAAATATTGCTGACCATGAAATGACGCTAAAAGTTTTTGTCCGAAGTGATTTCGAAATTAGTAGGGAGCATTTGACAATTATTTGTGCAAAAAACACAAATTAATGGTAATTTTAGTTTTGGGGTTTGATTAATTTCGTATGCGGATTACTTTACGCTTTGACGTAAGTTTTAAAAGTTTTTTAATGACAACGTACGGAATCGGCCAAAATAAAAATTAAAAAAAAAAAAAACTGAACTTTTCTTCAACTGTGGGAGTATTATCTCGATGATAAGGATTTTGGCGCAGTCTACAAATATCAGACAACAATCATTTTATTTTAGTTATATGGTGTAAGAAGTAAAGTATTATTACATAGTCTTTGGCGCCAAAACTGGCGTTAGTTGAAAAAAATACCCATATATAGTTATTATAATATTCTTGCAACAAATTCGGCAAGATACCTGTTCGATTGGATTCTAAGTGACCAATTGTAAGTACCCGCCCAGTCAGCACAAACAAATTTTTAAAAATACCGTAAAGTTGTATTTAAAGTTCCATTAAATTAGAAAATAATGAACCCAATCCATTTATTAGTTGTTAATCTCTTCAAGCGATTACATTACCGATACTCTAAAATACATACTGTCGGCCCCGCTCAAACGAATACTGTCGGTTTCAAGAAATATTATTTGATTAAGCGGAGAATTCGATAAAGCGGAATCTTTAGTAAATTGCGACTATGGCATGGGAAATATCCAGTTCCAGGATATTTTATTCGTTTATCCGTTACCCGATTAAAGAGGGCCGACAAATTTACGAAACTTGTGAAAATAATTGATACAGTGAACAATTTACTAATAAAGGAATACAATTTATTTTAAAGAAATAATATTTTCACTCAGCAATGCACATTAAGAAACACATTGCTTAAGGATAAATATTCTACTTACACAACTAAGACTACAAAACGTTTTAAATACAAATCATGGTAAAAGCCTGGATATTCCCCATGAAGCTGGAAAAAAAAAACTTCATGATTTGACTTGAGAAAAGCCTTGAACATTAAATACGGAAAGAAGAAATGATGCCCGCAATTTTAGCTTTCGACAGGGAGTTGAGATGATACACTAAATACTAAATTAGTTTGGTCAATGCCTTTTGGTTTATGAGAAATATGTACCTTAAATTGGAATGAAAAAGGCGCTACCGATCGAACGTTTTTGAATATCGTTATAAATTATAGCCTATGTGTTATTCTGGTGTATAAGCTACATTATGGTAAAAGTTTCATCAAAATCCATTCAGTAGTTTTTGCGTGAAAGAGGAACAAACATCCATACATCCATCCAAACTTTCACATATATAATAGTAGTAAGATTTTAATTTAATTTAGTAAAAGACATCTTCAAGTTATATACTCAATATTCATACGATGAAAAGAAACCCATACAAGGGCCTTTTTTAGAATGCCAAAGACAGCTTTTTTTTACAAGATATGAAAGTTTAAAATAAAAACATGTAATTTTAAAAACATATTGATAGTTTTCTATAAAAATGTAACACCTTATCAATTAATTTGTATTTGTTTGAGTTTTGAAATTGTTACGCTAATTAAAAATTAAAAAAGGGTCAAAGACAAAAATAGATTTGGGGAGGGATCAAAAAATCTTCAAGTTTGGTCGTGAAATATCTTTTTTTTTTAAAATCATTTTAAGCCAATTAACTACTAAAGTTTATATAATTTTACCAGAATGGTGTAAAAATGTAAAACATTACTTAAAAACAGTGGCATTCATAGCACTCCTGCAGCCTTCGGGGCGTGGGGAAGTTCACGAGGTTTTAGGGAGCACAATCCAATGAGAAACATAGGATTTTTTTTTAAATAGTTTAATAGGGGGGTGAGAGGCACAGGAACAAATTTTGCAGAGGGGCCCACCAACCTCTATGCACCCTACTGCTCAGAAACATTGTCATAATGATTTGAACAAGGTGCTATTAAAATAAAATAATCATTTTTTTTCTATCAAAGTAGAACGAATAACAATTAGGGCAATTCCAGTTATGAGAGGAACAATCAAATTTTAAACATTTTTTTTTTTTCATCTGCACCAAAATTTAGGATAGCATAAATAGCATCAAATTTTACAAAAGGGAAAGAAAAATGTTGATTTTTGCAATAAATTGCAATTATTATCTACTTATATTAAAAACTGAGCATCTTTCTATCTTTCTATGTTACGTGCATGGTATGTCTTGAAATCAGGGTTGGGGTTTTGGACGTCCAAAACTGGTTTTGGACAGGACAGGTTGGCTTTACTGTCCAAAAGTGTCTTAAACTGTCTAAAGCATGGCAAAAGGGTTTTAAACTGACTAATTTCTATTAGCAGGAATATTGATAATGTATACATCTTAGTTTCCTAGTGTTAATTAGTTGTAAGTAATTAATTAAAATTTGACAATATTTAATTATATTAGTAATTTTAAGATACGTTAAAAAAATGAACAATTTACTCATAACTCCACTGCATAAAAATTTCATAAAATAGGAATAGGTAGTACTGTCAAAAAAAGTCTTGAAGCAGATAATTTCAGCTCCATTTGTAACTCAAAATGTGTAAAACTGAAGTCTTTTGTGGTTTCTTTACAATAATGTTTTCAGTGATGTATAAATAATTTTTTTAACTTTAGATTGAAGAATAATAAACTGATGATAAAATGTTTTTCACTACTCAAGAAAATTTTCTATTTTTGATTTTTGTTTTTAATACTGTGTATTTTGTTTCTAACAATATATATGTGAAGGGCTCGGGCGCAAATAGTGGTATCTGACAAACTCGTAAAGACTTATTGTTTAAAATTAAAAAAACAAAAATCACTTGTAAAAATGTAATTAAATATACCCGAGACACACAGTACTTAATCAATGTACCAACTTCATTTTTTAAATAGAAAAAACTTGCTACAGTGATGTCTCGAAGCAATAAATCCATATTTAAAAGAAAAAGTTTTGATTTTTTTAAATGCTAGTTACCATTTTTTACACCAGAGCCCTTCATATGTGTATATACTTCCCCAAGAAAAAAAAAAAAACATCCTAGCTTGCAAATATTTAGAAAAACTTATCAACATTTTCCAAGGATCAGTAATGATTTAGTGTCTGATTATGAAATGTCAGTTTTGTCATTTAATTGTTTACGGGTAAATACGGCAGCTAAACTGGTCATGTGCTATCGGATGTTAAGAGGACCAATTGAACCAGATTACTAATGTGTACATATGTATATACATATTTTTTTTGAATTGTACTACTTTTAAATTTATTCCTAATATTTTGTGAAATAATTAAATATTCAGTAAATGTCGCTGTAACATTCTCAAATGTTGTGTAGCTTTTTAATTAGTTGCCAAACTGATTTTTTGCATTTAAGTCGATTATTGTATCTTTTGAACACCGTCATTTGCATCTATATTTAAAAGAAGTTTAGCTAGTATTAAAAATAAAATAATATAAACTTATGAGAACTAATTCATTTTTTAATGAAGAATAGTAACTTCTAAGTAGCTAGATTAGTATCAGCTGAAAATCTTATATATGTTTTATATACATATTTAAATGTTTACATTAAATAAATTAAGTCTTAACTTCAAGTATAATTTTATGCTTTTGATATTTGTTCAAAATATAAAATTGTACTAAAAATGTAGTTTTGGACAGTTTTGGACACATGGGTTTTGGACAGGACAGTTTAAACCATGGTTTAAACCGTGGTTTTTACCGTTCTGTCCAAAACCTTGCCCTTGCTTGAAATCGAATGAACATTAAATTATATCAAATAATATAACTTCAGAATGAGGTAAAAGTTAGAGAGGGGAGACGTTATGCATCAACATGCCACAGGAAGCTAATCTAGCTGCCCTCGCAGCTAGTCTACTTATATTAAAAACTGAGTATCTTTCTAACTATCTTTCTTTCTAACTATCTTTCTATGTCACGCTTCTTTCTCCTGAACGCCAATGACCTGAAAGTCGAACCAGGTACCGATAGATAGGTAATTTTTCAGGCTTCATTAGTTTCAATTTATATAATTATACGATTTTAATTAGCGAAGATATCAATTAATAAGTAGTCAAATTTAAAGCGATTAAGCCTAATAAATGATTAAATGTGAAATCCATTGTTGGTTGCTAAGAAACAGTGATAACAATGATAATGAAAATTTTGAATAAAGACTTAACTAAATCAAACACGAAACTCATAAGCTCACTTACATAGTATTTTTATCGCTTGCTACTTGTAATATTTTGAAACATTCATTTGTTGAAAAGCCATCTACTTATATTAAAAACTGAGTATCTATGTTTGCTTTTTTCCTTTGAGCGAGCTGAACTTACTAAAACTTTCCTCTCCATCTTGAAGGCGCGAAGC